>JAGDQP010012184.1:0-21700 GCA_022664845.1 Lepisma saccharinum
TCCATTGAAGCCACTGGAATCAAATTACACACTCAAGACTCAGATATCAATATCATTGCAGCCTACAAAGCACCTAAAACTCCACTAAACATTGATGACATTCGTCATTTAAGCGCTTTAGGATCCAGAGTCTTAATAGCCGGCGATTTAAATTCCAAACATTCACTTTGGAACTCTCGCAACTCCAATCCTGCTGGTCTTGTTCTCTACAATGCTTTACCACGTCTTGATGTTATGCCTATTGCACCAACAGAACCTACACATTTCCCAAAAAATGGAGGTAGACCTGATATTCTGGATATGGCTTTACTAAAAGGAATAGCCATTATTGATGGGCCCCATGCCATATCAGCTTTAGACTCCGATCACATCCCTGTTATCATGGATATTCATCAGCTTCACTCTGTTGAAAACTGTCAATTACCAACAATTTACACTGCTGATTGGGACCGCTACTGCCAACTCATCACTAGAACTACCGATCCTCAGCTTCCACTCAATTCTCCTGAAGACATTCATGCAGCTGTTGACACCATAACCTCTAATATCAAATCTGCCTTACGTCTTACTACCACATCCACTCGTCAACCTCTTTCTACTTTCAACACCTCTCCAGAACAATTAAGAACTCAAGCACTCATCGCACTCAAACGTTGACTACGTAAAAAATGGCAGACCACCAGACAACCTCTATATAAAACGCTTTGGAATCAACTCACACGTCGAGTGAAACAACGCCTTCAGCGGATTGCAATTAATACTTGGTCATCTAAACTACAACAGCTCACTGAACCTAATCACGAATTCTGGACTTTAGTCAAATCTTTTACCAAATCCACTCCCAAGACAATCAACAGACCTTTGCACAGCTCCCAAGGACTCGTTTATACTGCAAATGATAAAGCTGAAGCACTGGCAGATCACTTGGAAACTCAGTTTATGCTCAATGCTGAACCGTATGATGAAGACACAATCACCACAGTTCATCGTTATCTGCGCTCCAAATCCTTTGATCACCCTTTTGATCCGTCAACTCTTGTCACTCCTCGTGAAGTCCAAAAAGTTATCAAGAAATTACATGCTCGACGTGCTTCAGGACCTGATCACATATCTCCCACTGCTCTAAAACGTCTACCTCGCAAGATGATTGTTCTCATTACCAGACTATTCAACGCCATTCTGCAATACAGTTACTTTCCCCCTCAGTGGAAGACTGCCAAAGTTGTGACAATACCAAAAGCCGGTAAGGACTTACTCTATCCGCAAAATTTTAGGCCAATCAGTCTACTTTCCAATTTGAGCAAGGTCTTTGAAAGACTCTTACATGCCCGTCTTACTAAATATGTACAAGCTCAAAATTTAATACCTGACCATCAATTTGGCTTCCGTTCAGCGCATGATACTACTGCACAACTTGTCCGAGTGGTTGAGGAAATTACATTGCAATTTAACAACAAAGGACACACCATCGGAATCTTCCTGGATACCTCTAAGGCCTTTGATCGTGTTTGGCATCGAGGACTCTTATACAAACTCAGCAAATTGGGCTTCCATGATCAATATCTTCGCATCCTACAATCGTACTTACATAACCGCAGCTTTTATGTTAGCTTTCATGGCTACGACTCTGTAACTCATCCTATCACTGCTGGAGTACCTCAAGGATCTGTTCTTGCACCGTTATTATTCAATCTATATACTTCCGATATTCCAACCCATGTTCACACTAAATTAGCTACCTTCGCTGATGACACAGCTATTTTCGCTTCTTCTCGAAATCTCCGTTACTCCCACTTATATGCTCAAAGACATCTTAATTCCATCGAAGATTGGTGTACAAAATGGCGAATGAAGCTTAATGCTGATAAAACCACCGTTGTACATTTCTCTAAACGATACACAGGACTCCTACAGCCACTCACGCTTTTTGGAACGCAACTCCCATATAGTCAACATGCATGCTACCTTGGAATTGATTTGGATAGAACTCTGTTATTTGGTCAACATCTCAAAACTATCGCCAGTCGAGCTCTAAATCGTCTTCTTGCCTTATATCCAATACTTCGCAGTCGTGAACTAACAATTGAAGCCAGACTCAACACCTACGTCATGATGATTCGTTCTCTTTTGACATATGCTGCCCCTGCATGGCAACATGCAGCACAAACTCATCACCTGCCGCTTCAACGTGTCCAAAACCGAGCAGCTAGGATTATCACAGGACATAGTAGAGACACACGTATTGCACAACTCCATGAAGATTTGTCTCTTCCGATGCTCAAAGATGTCATTGATTCCCAATGCCGTTCCTTCTGGAATCGTGTCAACAATTCACCTTATCCTACCTTAAACACCTTGGGCACTGCCCAACCAATCCGTCATACTCACCGCATGCCCCATCCCAGATAACCACTCTACTTACACCACAGACCACCTGTCTGAAACTTATGATTAATCACTCCAACTTCAAATCATGATCATTACTTTTTATGGAAGGAACTTTAATCCAACTCAGCCTCACTGACTTAACTTAACATCGTTGCCTCGCTTATGCAATTGCTTTCCTCTCTCCTTGCCTCGTCAATCATGCATTACATTCATTGACTTAGGGATGCGACAGTTGCTCCCTAATCAACTCATTTATTATATCTCACATCCCGCCATTAATAACCATATGGAAGTCATGAGCTTTTAGCTCGACACTTCGCACATCTAAAAGTCATTCTTAAACTAAAACACGTGAACTTTTAGGTTTAAGCTGTCTGAAGACACCAGATGTGCTGCATCAATGAGCACAGGCTCCGCAGACTTCAGATCGTATTACTTTTCTGAGTGTCCTGAAATTTTGCAACGTTAATTTAACTCATTGCTCGACGTCAAACAATGACAAATTTTTGCACAGCAACGTAAGTCACCTGACAATACAATATTCCATTGTTACTTTCATATATTTATATATTTTAAAAGCATATTTTAATATGTTTTAAATATGGACTTCTTTATCCTAAAATAAATACAAGACTGCAATACATACTTTTCTTGTGCTAACAACTCGTGCTAAAAATTAAAAAAAAATGTTTATGCATGACTAAAAAGAAAAGCATGCGGCACGCCAATTCAAAAATTTATAAAGTGACTGTATATGAGAGCGCGCCTCGTGATTTTCTATTTAGTCATGCATAAACGAGTTTTTTTTTACTTTTTAGCACTAATTGTTTAAGAAAAGTATGTCTTTATTGTTTTTTATGTTTAATATACTCTTGGCTATACTTAAACTTTTTCATCCGTCAGTAAATTTGAATTAGAAATCGGAGTATGAACCATTGGTAAGTTTCTGAGTGTATTTACTGATAATGAATCATACATCCAATCTCAAACAGAGCTGTATTTCTTCTGTGAGTCCACCAATTGCAGCAAGGTCGCGTTAATCCGAACCCACTGTAATCCGAACCCCGCGCTAGTCCGAACGACCATCAGACAATCTTAAGATCTTATTATTACTTGTTAGCTTTCTGCTGTGCGGAGGGGCAGAGGTGTGCCTGTATTTAATTGTCTTTTTCACGATGTCGTGAAAAAGAAAACATGTGACACTAAATTTGGAAGAAAAGTGCAATATTGTCAAGCGATTAGACAATGGAGATTGTTTAACAAAACTTGCTTCAGAGTACCGTGTTGGCAAATCTACCGTTTTTGACATTAAAAATAAGAAACATAAAAAATACTCTCATACTGTTCTCGTACGGTCGGTAATCTCCCCCGGTAATCCGACCAATTTAATAATCCGAACAGCTAGAGCAAACAAATATTCGGATTAACACGACCCTACTGTAAGTTAAAATCTCTTTCATTTTTTTTTAGTATCACACAAAAATAACAACACTTAAATACTTGGAAAGAAGCACATTTTTTTTAACGTTATCACGTTAAAGCAAATTAGCGCTGCAATCTTAATAAAAATCGCGAAGACTCTGGCTCATTAATAGCATTTCATACATACAGATATTTATTTTTAAAATAAGTTGGCAACACTGTCGTGCTTACGGACAGGAACATCTACACTATTTTTCTATTATGTCGAATATTGTTTATACCAAGTTTGGGTCGGATAGGTACGGGACCCAAAGTGAAAAATTGAAGTTTAAAGTACATTGGCAACACTGACAACTGGCGTGTTTGAGAACACTGACACTAAATATTTTCCCATTGTGTTGAATTATTTTTATGCCAAATTTGGTACTGATACGTATACCACACTGAAAGGAATTTGAAAATTTTTGATTTTATAGAAAAATAGGTTGGCAACACTGATAACTTCTGGGCTTGGGAACATGGACATCCAAGTACCTTTTTCACTGTCTCGAATAATGTTTTTGCCAAGTTTGATGCAGGTAGGTCATACGGTATGGAAATAATTTGAACATGTTTTTATATAGATAGCAACACTTACTCACTACAGCAATCCGGACGGTACCGAGAGCTCCGAGCTAGTCTAGCCGGGACCTTTCCAACGAAACCTGAATCACTTCTCTACACATTGTAATTTTTTAGATTTATTTCTTGGAACACGGTCAGATGGAGCGAACTGTGCCGTAATATAGGGGCCATTTTCTTACTGTTTCGCGATCAAAGTCTCTAAAATAATATTTGAAAATATTTGACGAAGGAGGAAGAGCAGGATTAAAATATGAAGAAACAAGGACATGTCCTTCGAAGAAAGGACGCTGGTCCTTTCTTCGACTGAACCTTATTTTAGGTGGTTATCCTATGATACTCCTGCAAAGTTGACTGGTCTGAGCCTAAAGCAAAACAGCCTGAGATGTCTAAAATCATAACTGTCCTCTATTGGGAATTCGTAGAATAAAGAATTCTATAGCATTTATCGGTACAAATTAGGGAAATGTAAGGCAATTTAGGTAATTACATCCTCGCTAATATTCATTTTGTACAACCAATATAAAATCTCTTTCGTGACGTCAGGGATGAGAAGTAGAATTTGTTAACGGAGGAAGAGGGGGAGGAAGCTAGAGAGAACAGAATAAAAATGAGCCTTGACAATGTGAAATTGAAATACGAGACATTGAGATCTTGAAAATTGCTGCTACTTTCCAATACCACATTGTGAGTAAAAATAAAACGGGAAGGAGACGATTCCATGAGAATGGAATGGACAGCTCCATTCAGTCCAGCTGGTATCACACAATTGCATTTTATTAGATTTTTTTTTTCATCTTCACCATCTCTCTCTCTCTCTGTCTCTCTTCACCATCCACCTGAAACACCTCATCACGTGCGAGTATTGTTGAAGCAACAATAGCACAGTGTGACCACGAACAAAAGAATTTCAAAATAGATGAATGTTTTTTGTTGTGTGCTTCTAGCTATTGATTTCAACTGACGACATTCAAAGACATTTTTTGAAAAAGCGATTTTGCTTCCTTTTGTTCGAATGATGACGTAACCAGAATGTTTCAAATACTTCATCTCATGGTTGTTTCTAGGACGCTACATCTCTAACAATAAATAAATAAATGTTTCCTCATTTGGGAACGTTTCGAAAATTATTTTTGTAGTTCTTGGCACAATGCAGCTTCCATTTCTGGTAGCTTTGTTTTGTTGTCCAGAAGTCATTCCGTTTAGAAGGTAAAGAAATCTTATAATATGTCATTTTCTAGCGAATATCAAGTAGGTTGTGTTAGAGTAGCGCACACAGTAACAGATACTGAGTATTATCACAAAGAGTAAAATAATGCTATGCGTTCTGAAGACTTACTAAACAGATGTTCAAATAGTTAGGTGAACAGTTCTGTAGACGGCGCTACTGCGCTCTACACTTTAGGTGCTACCACATAGCGGAATCTGTGGTAATTAGATGAGAACATTAAACTATCCATGAACTTGAGTAAACTTCCTCCAGTATTGCCAACTAAGCTATATATGCTTGGATAAAGTTGTTTGACATCCAAAGCATAGTGACATCAACACTTCCTTTATATCTTCCATGTAATGATCTATTGCCGTGAGTAAGAGAAGTTTATGGTTCTTACCTCCTACAGTGAGGGCTTTGGCCAAGTCGCATTGCTTTGTTTTGGATTGTAACAACTCTACGAAAATATTGTAAGGAGCTTTATTTTGTGATACTATGCAATATAACATTACGGCATAACTCAAAACGGGTCACGGGGTCATTCTGCTCAATGTTTCGGACCCAGTCTGACCCGGTGACTCGCAGGAAAAAAACAGAGTTTTAAATTCTTTCATTATTATACATTGTTGACTGAGTGTTCAATGTGACTGGGAAAGGGGAAGTTATTGTAAAACACAAAACAATACGCTGCCCAAATGTTCCTAATAATAGTAATAAGATGTGGAAACAGTCTCATATGCCTTGAAATAACCAAAATATACCCGGAGGTGTGAAAATAACTTCCCACTCCAAAGACTATTCTGAAAGAATTTGTGAATCTATCAAATGACTATATTAACAAGAGACAAGCTGTGTTAGGACAAGATAACTGCAAGATTAGGTCACTGGGTAAATTGGCTCGAGATTAGATCTTCGGGTCGCAGGGTCACAAAGCCATTCTGGTTATTTGCTTCGAGCGAGACCAGTTAACCGAGTTGAGCGGGTCAGGTCGCGTTACCAAAGGTGACCAAGTTTCAGTTCTGGCATGCGGTAGTGTATTGGTAATACTTCTCTGACTTTTCATCGACTGGAAACTAGCTGTTTGCAACAACTTCAAATTAATTTTGTGGAATGAAGGGGATGCTAGCCACTGGAACTAATAGGAAGATCGTCAAACTATACATGTTTGTATAATTGATAATTACATACTTTCTCTGGGCACCCCGTCCTCCTATTTCCGTCCCTGACTATACCCATCTATAGTACCGTATATATCCAGTACCAGCAATCTAGTATTTGCGCTCGTAGACTTTAGATACTTTATTATGTTCATATTAACTGATACAGTCAAAGTTATGTCAATTCCAGGAGTCAAGGGGTATAAGTGACATTGACTAATGAAAAGAAGATAAAAGTAATCTTTTGTGTATAATCTGGAATATATGTGACATAAAACTGTCAAGTTTTGAACATGGACACATTTAGGGCCAAGGTTTCTTTCTACAAAATATTACAGTTGTGTGTCACGGGTTACATACACTACTCGCCATTAAAATAAATCACAGAGGAGAGAAAATAGTAGCCCCAAGTTTAGCAGATAAATATCTTAAGGAACAAGTAACAATGTATTAAACTTCCTGCTTTGTGCGATGCGTGGCAACAGCAAAACAGAACTCCCGAAGGTCAGTAGCCTGTAAACCTACCATGGACGCTCAGAATGTCTGCAATACGGCGAGGATGAGTCCTTGGATCTTCTCCTGAGATATGGGAAAGCATGCGTCCGCGACACCATGCCATAGCTCATCAACTGTATCTGTAGAAGGTCGTTGGTGTGAGAAGTATTGTGCAATCATGGACCAGAAGTGTTCAATCGGAGAAAGATCAGGGGAACATCGTGTCCAGTCAGGAAGGCTAGGATATCACGTACCACATGCGGGTGCGCTTTATCCTGCTGGAATGTATTCCCAGGCAGGTCTTGCATAAAAGGGACCACAACCGGGTCCTACACATTGCCGAGGTACCGTTGACTGGTCACGTGCCCGACTGCCCGTTAGTTTGTAGGAGACACGAATGGGCACGGAATCCAATGGCACCCCACACCATAACACCCGGTGCCGGATCAACACCCGGTGCCGGATGCAAAACGCAGGCGTTGCCCAGCCTAGTGCCACGGCACCGCCAGGTAAGCATGCGGTCATCATAATGCTGCAGACAGAAGCGGGATTCGTCTAAAAAAGGATGTCCTGCCATTAGGCTCTCCATTCACGACGTTCACGACACCATTGTAGTCGCTTACCTATCCTGTGCAGTCAATGGCAGCCGTGTAAATATGCCCCGCTTTGCCAGACGTCGTAGAAGTATTCATGGAGACACTGAGCACTGTGCAAAATCCACCAGTGCGTGTGACAGTGCTCGGGATGTGGCTAGTGGCCCGTGGTATGAAGTGGTCGTTAGTATCTGCAGTGTCGTTTCATAGTGCATTCGTGGAGTCACCGAATTTACATGCGCTGTACTGTGGACACAATCTATCCAATATGGGCACCAATGTCGCGGAAGGATAAACCGCTCACGAGATATGACACAATTATTTAGCGAACAAAGGTGGAAATCTGGTGGCAGGGCTGCCACATTCGATGATGAAGTATCTTTCGCCCATATACACACGATCATCTCACACCATGTCTCTACCACCACACTTGGCTATCTGCCCTGCTTCCTATTGCTGATCCTAGATGGCTAAACGGGGCCTCTGATTAGTCCCAGAGCTGTCATACTAATCAGTTGTTAATCTTTCCATGCTCAACATGTTCTGCAAATTCTGCATTAATCCGATGTCTCTTCTTGGTTTTGCATTTGTAATGCCGAGAAGTGTATAAATGGTTATCTGGAGCTTTCATTTATTCGTAATTGTCGCTTGTAAGATAAGATAAAATGAATTGTATGGGCGGTAACAGCACTATGGATTATTGTCACTTATATCACTTAGCTTACGGAATCAACATAGAGCCCTTTTTCCCACAATACAGATCTTACAAATATTTTATACGTTGCTATACACTCGCATGTGTTTCTGCGCACCCGCCTTTCCCTCGCCCACACACACGTTTCTACGGAGAGAGATAAGATGGATCTTATTATAAAAACATCTTTTGTCCAAAAGCCATAAATGTTGGGAAAAAACCACGTCATACACTTCTTATTTTTCAGTGATAGGGAAAATCTGCACCCATGAATATCTTAGAAATAGCACTAAAATTTTCCAAGATTTTTCAATTTTGTATAAAAAAAAAATGGGAAAGATAAAATTTTACAGACGTTCTGGATTCATTAAACTTTGCTCAAATATTCGACAATAATGAAACGAACTAAATCATGCCAATATCTCAATTTTACACTTTTGATAATAAGCTCCACAGTTGAAGAGACACGTTGATTCGAATTCTGTTTCAGTGGAGGGTTTTCCCAAGACCCTCCACTGTTTCACCATGAAAGAAGTGACGGGATAATCATTACTTATAAACAGATTGCCTTCCTCGTCATCACCTTGTGAAGCGAAGTCATTCTTCAGACTTCCACAGGGTTAAGTGAGAGTTGATCTCCAGCCTAAATTCATTAATAAAATGAAAATAATATCTCTCACGCACACAGCTGCATGATAAATTTTCAAAAAAAGATAGATTTCCTATATCCAAAAGTACTAATTCAATTTCAATCTGACCTAGTAATAAATTGAAATCAGTTTGCAACACTGCTCTTTTAGATATTACTTGCTATGCAGAATTTCCATATCAAGGAGGTTGTGAATGGAGGACGATAAAAATATAGCAAGAGGGAGTGAGAGAGACAGGGATGGCAAAGGATGTCCTGTATTCGTATTCCCCCGTCTCCACCTATTCCGTGCACTACCCGAGCATCTGCTAATGGATTTCCCTTGTCGCTTCCTGTCACCCGTCTGTTTCTAATTAACTACGGAGCGGAGTCTCTAAATTTCATCATGGAAACACTTCATTGAGCAGGTGAATTTGATTTTGTGACACTCAATGCTGTACCTTGACAAACCTTCCTCTGTTACCTTCTCAACCTCACACACCATCATCATCTTCCGGCAGTGTTCTAAAAATAAATTTTGTACCATAAGGTTGATTGAAGAAAGGGAAACGGTATTCGCTTTTACATACGTTCCATAAAACCGAAACGAACATGTAAGTCAGAACACTTCCTAAATTATTAAATTACACTAAAACAAATCGTTACACCACGGAATAAACATTACAATCGAGTGTGTAGGAGAACTCCAGAAGCCAAGGGACCTTACGTTGGACCTTAATATATCTATGTATAGAATATGACAGTTTTGTGTTTCATATATTTTGAGTAATTTATACAAGATTTTCCCGAACTTTTCTTATTCGTCAATGTCAATTGTACCCTTTGATTTCTGGAGTCTACATATATAAGGCGAGAAAAATAACATCCGAAACAGTCCTGTAAGCCATGTCCAGATTTCTTCCACCATTGGGAAGTACACTATTTCCATGAAACCTCTCGTAACTCCATATAACGTAATTCAGTTACCCTGAATGTATAACTCTTATTGCCTCAAGTAATGACAACGAATTTTTGCCAATAAAATTCCAGGAACTTATTGAAAACCTTTCAGCACTATGTCAGGGCCTTCTTCAGATTTTTTTTTCTACTATCTGTTGGTATTTGTGATGGTCATCTCTTTTATGCGCGTATCTCTTGTAGACCGTTTATTTTCTCCTTTCTGTTTTCTAGACCATGTCCACTTCGTCTTCACTTTACACTTTCATCTTCTTTGTCCTTCTCACTTCGCCTCTTATTTCCTCCCCACTTTTCCTACTTGGTTCTTCATCTATGCCCCTTACTGTTAAGTCCACTTCGCTTCTGCTTCCTATCCGGTTTCTCTCTCTCTCTCTCTCTCTCTCATCTTATGCTTCCTTGGGGATTCACTCCCATTTCTTACCTATGCTAAGTTCTTCGCTTTAGTTCACAAATCTAATTTACATTTTCTTCTTATTTCTTACTTCGTTTCATTTTTCTAGAATTATTCTACTTTCTTTTTCTAGAATTTCTGCTTCTTTTCTGGCAATGTTATACAATGCATTTCTTTCGCTTTTGGTCTCACATTGTTCTTACGTTGTTTATTATGTCCTCCATTATCTTATTATTTTTGTCTACATATACAGTATCACCTTCTTTGTATTTTATTTTATATCTTATCTTATTACCTTCTTTTCTCTGCTTGTTTTCTTTTATTTCCTTTTCTATCGTATTATCTGAAGAAACTTCCATCCTACCCTCCCTTATGGTCTCACACTTCTTTCGTGCAAATGTTTTTGATTTTTTTTTTCAGTTGCTTCATCCAATCTAATCAATGCAGTCTTTGATTTCTTCTGCTTCTTATCGTTCTCCCTCTTTCCATTAAACCTTTCGTGTTTTTCTCTTCCATTTTCAGCTGCTTCCAGAACTTCTTATATTATTTTTCCTTCTGCTCTTGCTACTGTCTTCAGGTACTCCTTATTATGAAGAACATTTTCCTTCGATTGTACACTAGCATCACTTCGTTTATGACAATACAATCAACTTGTACACTTCTGAAAGCAGTTATTTGTGAATTCTTATTTTTGATGTTATGGTTGCATCGAAGAAGTTAATCTGAAATGAAGGACTAAGCTTAAGTAAGGAATGGAATGGGATCTTGAAGCGAACCGAGGAACATGGAAGAAGAGGGATAAATATGGTAGCAGAATAGAAGCGCAATCAACAGTGGAGTGGGGTAGACAAAGAACCAATTAGGAAATTGAAAGAGAACGGGAGGCAGGCTTAAGTACAAAAAGAAGACGTAAAAATGCAGGGCAGAAAATACTTGGAAACAGTTAAATATCTCGACGAGAGGTGATTGAAACCTCATGGAAACACTAAAGTAGTGCTGGAACGTTACAAAAAGTTTCTTTTTTGAAAAACTGAACTCGGTGATTAGGATTTATAAGGAATCGAAATAAATCATGTGAGATGAAAGAAGACAGATAAAGAATCGTCCAAAATATTCTGGAAACTATTTAGAGGCTCTGCTATCCCGACTACAGATAATTTCTATGAGGTCTTGTACAATTGAAGACAATAAATTAATGTTAGGTAGTTTTATTCAGTATATGAATAATGTGTATTTAAGTATGACAATGGATACGATAGATGATCGTTTAACACGAATGCTTGAGTTGATATGGCAATTACTTTAGCTTTCGATTTAGTTCATATAATAAGCAAATACTAGATTCCCTTTAAAGACGACTTATATGAATACTAATAAAGACTGAGGAATACGAACATTGAATATAATTTCTAAGCTGGTAATCGAAATTATTGTTAGTTATTTAATCAATTATTCGTGTTGGGTTTTGCAACTATGATTTCTTTCTTTTTAATTATTTTTTATTTTTATATTGGTTTCTATAAACAAAACTTAATATGTTGGTAAAGTTTTGCTTAAAACGTAAGATTGCTTTAAAAATATGTAAACCGGCTTGTAATTGGTGATTGATTTTTACTTAGGGTTCAGATGTTCTATTAGCCAAAACCGTTTCCAGGTTTTTACTTAACTGATGTATAACAGCCTTGTTGATTGGCTGAGAATTTATATACATAGCAACCTATTGAATCAAGGTATCTGATTGGATCTTTCACTTTTAATCTTGCTTAAAGGGATATTTCCAGTTTTCGAATGTACTAAAGTGTACATACTCGGGTTTTCATCGTATTTTAGTATGAATAAATTATTTTCTCATCAACATGTATCTCGTCTTGTCTTTAATCGTTTTTGAGGGGAGTGCTTCCCAAGAGAACACGAACCATTTGACGTCGAAAAGTTCCTAACAATAGTAATAACATATGAATCGGTGAGATGCAAAAGGAAAACATTCCACATTTTGGAGATTTCAAACTGAGATAGCCATTTTGCTCCTTGTACGTATCCCTCCACCCACTGTCCAAAGAAGAAAAAGATTCCTTCACTTTTAGCCTATTAAACTAAGGTGTTTAGACTGAGGTGTTTAATCGATCCGACTTCCACATAAGCAAGTTCAGATATTTCGTTTATACAAAAGATCAAAGACGATATGTTGAAGCATTTGTCTACACTGATGGACTGGTAAGTGATGTTTTCTACTTTTACAAGAGTCGCGGTGATGTAACTCTGCCAACAAATCCATCGTACGACCATGATATTCGTATCAACAAGAAGAAAGTACAGGACGTGGAAAAAACAGTGAGTCCTCATGAATACGAGAACGTTTATGACAGAATATTTCTGTGGCCCACACGTGAAGATGATGACAGACAGGATGATTCCGAATTACTGAATGTGTAAGTGGCACACACAAAGAAAAATAATTTACTTTTGCTGGATAAATGTTGTATTTTTGAAGTCATAGTGTGAAACACTTATAGACCTACTTGTTCTAATTTTTAACGTGTATGTTAATTTCCTAACATGCAAAAATTGTATTATATTGTAACAGTTAGAATTTTGTAGTATTTACGTGTTTAAATTTTGAAATGTATACAAAATACAAAGCAATTTACACAAAAGCTTCTCCAACAATCAAATGAGATGCAAAAGGAAAACATTTCAAGCACTTTCAGCATTAATTAATTCATAATTACGTCGTACCGCAAAGTACTTGCAGATCATGCGGTATAACTAGTACTACAAATTACCAATTGTGAGTTGTTTCCAAAATACCACCCAATTTTCGATACGCATTTTTTTTCTTAAAATCACTCGAACTGGAATGTTTTTTTTTTCTTTAGCATCTCCCCAATTCATATGGAAATAGCCTCATATCCCCGGAAAGCATACAATTCCCCCGCACGTGTGCGAATACCTCCCCCGCTGAGAAAGATTATTCTTGAAAAATGTGTCTGAAGTATTAACAAGGGTGAAAGCATTAAATTCTTTTGAAACTCTCAAAATGAAGTTCCTGTTTTAAACATTCATGATAGTGCAAAATCGTCAAGGGGCCAGCAGGTCAATTTGGTCAAAATTAGATCATCGGGCTGCCGGGGCAGAGTGAGCCAATCGGGACAAGTTTCAGATAACCTCCTTCATACCCTACAAACACAAATGTGGGTGGTTCCCATCCCGAAGCATCCAAGTTGCTAGCCATGTCATCGTAAAATTCAATGTTCGCAAAATCGTTTTATACCACTCACTGTATCTGTACCAAATTTAGCATTTCGATTTCGCGAAACCTTAGAATAACGACTGTGGCGGTTTTGAGAGGCCCAAGTACCTCATTTGTTAGTGTTACAAAATTCAGTTTTCGTAAAGGCATCTATTCCTTAACATTCATTCACCAATTATTATTATTATTATTATTATTATTATTATTATTATCTGTTATACATCTACATTGCTTGCTGGTTGTAGTAGTTCGGTAGAATATTGGATTTACATTCGGATGGTCATGAGTTCATGGCCTGCGGCCGCTTATCGTGATTGAGGTTTTCACTAATTCCCCTTGGTCGCCTCAGGCAAAAGATGCCTTGAATCAAGTTAGGACCAATTGATTTCTTAATCATTCGCTTTATACTATTTTTGTTCATCTCGTATGTAATATGACATCCGAGGTTTAATACGAGTTCATTAAATATACAGGATGTTTGCAAGAGATATCACCGATCAAACCATCTCACGAGATTCCTTACACGAAAATAAGAAAGTATAGACCATCAAGGATACACAAATGCAGCATTCGGCGCTATAAGCTGTCGAAAGAGTGAGAAGAATTTTAGGGCTTGGTATTTCCAATATCATTAAGAGTAGAACAGAGATGCCATGGTATCCTGAAAGACTTCAGATTTAATCTATCTAAGAATGCATATTCCAAAATTGTGCTATGGATGCACAAGAAATTCCGCAGAGAAAGAAGGATATTTCCAGTCATTCTCTGGAGTAAACAGTCTGGTGAAACAAGGACGAGTAAGATGGCTTCCCGCTTGAGTTAAGATGAAGTCATGCTTTCTTCTTATTTTCAGGAATCTCGTGAGGTGATTTTGTCAGTGTTATTCGACAATGAAAAAAAAGGTTCGATAAATATATGCCAGAAATAAGCTCACACTATAAAATTTAGTGTGGTGCCGTACAATGAAAGGCGAGGTGGCACCAATATTATCTGTAATTTGAACACTAACCAAGGCTCAAATGCAGCAAAGTAATGGACGGTATATTTAGAACTTCCTAAACAAAATTTATGGTAATTTGACATCAAGCTTGTCTCTAGTATCATGTGTCTAAAATGAATTGTCGTTTCTTCCCCCTCTCTCTCTATTTCTATCTCTATCTTTTGTTTATCTAATTTTAATTTCTACTGATAACACAAATGTTTTATTAGGTTCCTAGATGGCGTAGCTAATAAAAAAATAACCTCATTAATCCCGATCAGTCTGTCTGACCAACCGTCCTTCTGTACATGTCCGGCAAATAAATCCCAAGATTCAGAGAATGAACTGTCACCCACAACTTTAAAATTTGTACGGTCAAAAATCGATAGAAACCATACAAAACTACACTTACACCCTCATAATTATGACTTTACATCCCCGCACCACCACCAAACTGAAAATGCTGACAGAATCGCTGGCAAGTTGTAGCGAGGTTGCTGAAATGTCCCTAGAAAGATCTTGACTATGCTAGATCATAGTAGCCAGAACAGTCTTCATCAGTGCAGTTTACCAAACAATTTTCCGAAATTTAACATTTTAAATTGTTTGCATTCCGTCTGTAATAGAGAAACAAACACTCTAGGTATTTGTGTCTCTAAATACTTTAGTTGTCAGTGCTGCCAACACATTTATTTAAATTAACGTTCGTCTGAGAAGCAACTTAAAGACGTCGAAGCATTCGTGATTGAATTGTTATTAATGTTCTAAACGAAATGGTAAGCTACTAAATACGGGACCTACATTTAACGTGGGCTCCGAACCACTAGTTTCTCCACTGGGAATCGAACCCGGGATCCGTTAATTACAAGGCAGCAAGCGTTACCACTCACCCACCGGGGACAACGTGAGTGTTAGTAGAATCGCACTGATTACTGGTATCCTTTATGCTAAACCTACTATTATGATTTCCAGCTGCAATGTTGCATAATTTCTGTATTTTAAGAAAGGTTTGTTAATTCTATAAAGTAACACCCAAGTCATAACCTAATTCACTTCTTGTCAGGCAGCCAGTCTCTAAGTTATTTGAAGATACATTCAGAAAATATTTTTATTTTAATTTCCAGGCACCCTTAAGTTGCGAGCGTCCGATTTGGATGACTCATGTACATTGGAAATGTTTTGCCGAGACCTTCGGAGCTACACCTCAACCACTTTTGAAGCCCTAGTAATTAGCTCCTGTTGAAAGTTGGGACCACAGACAAAACAGTTTTATCTGCTACAGCCTAGAAGTAGTTACTGAATATAGCTTCAAAAAACATATAATTTCCGAGTGCCTGGCTAACAAGTGAATTACTTTACAATCTTTTTAGGTGTTATTTTACGGAACTGACAAACATTTCTTAAAACACTGGAAATACATCATTGAAACCTGTAGCTACAAATTTTATAAAGCTGTACCATTTATACATTATTACTTCAACATAATAAAAATATGTTAGTGACGCTAATTTACTAACGATCGCAAACGTTTATTACATCTTAGACTAAAAAAAAACCATTCATTTTCTTAAAATACATTGGCAACACTGGCAACTTCTGTTCAGGGACAAGAAATCCCACAGTATTTTTCAATTGTATCGAATTATGTTCATGCCAAGTTTGGTGAGGTAATATCTAGCGGTGTGGAAGTAAATGGAATGATTGAATTTTAACATACGTTAGTAACACTAGCAATTGAGATACTTGGGAATTATGACACCTACGGTAGTTTTATATTGTGTCAAATAATGTTTATGCTACGTTTGATGCTGATACATCCAACAATATGGAACTAATTTGACAAAATAAATTCTAAAAAAAAAAAAAAAACAGATTAGCAACTCTGACAATAGGGGTGTTTTGAGATGGGGACACCCATAGTATTTTTCTATTGTACTGAATAATGCTTATGCCGAGTTTGACGATGCAGCGTCTAACATAATGCGAGGAATTAGAAATACTGAATTTTCTAGAAAATAGGTTTGCAACACTGAGAACTGGGATGGACAGTGATAACCACTGTTTTTTTTTTATTGTGTCGAATAACGTTTATTTCAAGTTTGGTATAGATAGGTTTTACGGAACGGAAACAATTTGAAGAATTGAATTAAAAACATAATGAGTTGGTAACACTGACCCGCTGTACCAATCAATATCGTTCCCGTGGCTCTGACCTTTTTAACCACACCTCAAACACCTCTCTACACCTTGTAGTTCCTGATATATGTTTTTTTGGATACCAACAAACGGAAGACGCTTTGAGGGAGATTATAAGGTTCCGTTTTTTCACTGTAGACAGGAAAATCGCGATTCGTTTCTGTGACGTAACTAGTCACGTGACGAGCGAGAGCAAAATTATTTTCTTTTCTACTGACTACCTATTGGTAACTTCAGAGCTTACCAGCAGTAACGTAGCGCTAATACATGGCAGTGTTACACTTAGCCAATGGAATAATTGTGTCTGGCCCGGATTTACAAGTCATTTTATGTTGCTTGTGGACATTACTTTCTGAAGTACTCATGTAGGAAGCATAAGGAAGATAAACTCGTGAATATATTCATAGAAACGACTTTATACATTAGTATTTGTTATGGAATGGTTTAATTTTAAAACGACAGTTATTTCTGATTCAAACACATAATGTTCTGTTATCAATAATAGATCAATTTGCAAACATCCGCAACTGTTTAATATTAACGCTGAACTTATGGAGGGGTAAAAGAAAACTAAAAGGATAATAATAGCAGAACTTAATATTGAATTGAAGATTTTATAGATACAGATATAAACTTCATTATATACAAAACTGAGTCGTAGAGTATCTTTATTGCAGTAAATATTCTGATAGAAGGTTTCCTGGACGTTTCTAATATTGGTCGTTATTGCTGCACAAATTTGTAACTACCTGTCCTCCCATCTAATGAGAAAGTAATAAAATGTCAATCATTATTTTTTTTTCAAAATTAATTTAATATAATTGTAGAAATTTATTCAAACAGAAAAATGCAATAAAACAGTCGCTGTAAACAATATTAACTCCAACTTTTTTAGTCAGTTTAGAACAGTAAAAATTATTAAAAGTTGGATTATGCGATCATTACAACACCATTAAACTTTATTACATCTCTCGTCATAGGGGATGATCTAAGCTTCAAACAGCTAATAAGAGTCACATAGCTTCATGCTTGGGAGTGAGTCCGTGTGTTTTGCGACAGTACAATTTGCGACCCTGCTGAATATCGTGCGTTTTGCGACCCTTTTACTTATTTTAAAGTTTGTGATGGTTTGAACAGTTACTTCATTACTGATATTACATCCTAACTGCGTGCTCAGTAACATCACCTGGTCGCTCGGAAAGTCTGAGGTTCCGCAAAGCTAATAACCTAAGGTGACAGTTACATATCCGGAAACCAACTTTCAAAAATCTTGCTGGAAGAAAGCAAAAGTATTTCTAGTTTCCAAATGCAGTGCACAGATGTAGAACAAGCAATGAACGCAGAAAATACTAAATAAGGAAGCAAAATCACGGACGGAATGAAAAACATGAGAATCTAACCTGACTCTAACTAAACCTCATTTGCTCGTTACCGATCGCTCGGCATTAATTCGTGTCTGTGCGTGACATTCATGTAGTTTTATATTACATTCTGTACGAAGTTCGTTTATCACACCTATGTATAGGCTATGTGAAATTAAAGAAGTAATGAATTTCGTTGTTTTCCAAAATAAACTGGGAGTTGCCGTGGCTCAGGCAGTGGCACGTCTGATTGTGAATCGGACTCAAATCCCGGTCAGAATACTTAGGGCTTTTCTCGTAGTCAGGGTTTCTGCCAGGATTTTCAGTTTTGGGGCTGTAAAGACAAAACTGGGAGGGTGTAAGTGAAGTTTTCTACGGTTTCTATCGATTTTTCACAGCAAAAAAATTTAAAATTCGGGGTGTTGTCGTGACTTTGGGGGGTAAATACCCCCCACTCGGAGGTGCACTCAGCCTCCTCTAAATTTAGTACCAGAGTGTACTTGGTATTACAGAGCACCTTGGAAAGAAAAGGCGGTCGACCGTGGGACTAAGCACCCCACCTCAATTCGTATTGTGAGTCGAGAATATGTCACTAACTCCTCACCCTCCCCCCCCATGTGACATTCCCGATGCGTGGATATCGCACAAAGGATACCTTCACCCAAAACGAATTCCCTTACTTCTCAAATTGTAGTAGCTTGTTCCCAAACTGAAATTGGTAATCCAACTTAATTTAACCTAACCAGCAATTTACAACAAGCTTCTTACAGCCCATGTCTACCCCATGTCAGTACGATCAGCGCCATTGCGTTGGTAACTGCAGAGTCTGATCGGTGGATAGAACTGGTCAGAGGTCGATAATATTACTTTAAGTTCGTTACTCGGTCAGTAGATTAGCTGTTCGAAATCTGTGATCTACAAGTTGAACAGGTCAGTATGTAAAAATTCGCTGTCACTTGTCATCATACTATGTCCTTGTTTCATACGTCTATAAGTAATATATTCGTTCGTCGAAAATCCATAATTTAAAAAATAAGGTAGCTCAACCTTATTTTGGTATCACTAGCAAATGCGAGATGTATTAATTATACGTACAACATTATTTTGCCAGGTTGGCGCCTGATTTATATACTCGCTCACGCGCTCCGGTCAATTTTATGTTGATGCCGAAACTAAAACGCAATCGAATTCTCATAGAATCAAATCCAATTATTTTTAACCTTCAAGGTACGTTAATATATTCGGCTGTGTTCGTGCAAGTTCTGCTAACGATATGCATTTATAAGACAAAAACACAAAGAAAATAATCTGCGTAGCGACTCCGGGAAGTTTATGTAACGTCCGCTTGATAGCCTACGTAAACTATATTAATTTTAAAAGTTGGATTGAATGTCGGATTTTGTGGATATGATGAACAAACAAGTACAATACAAATAAATATATTTTAAGGTCCTATTGCGGACTTACAAAATAGTAATATTAAATCAAGCTAAGTGAATGTAAGGAATGTATATTAAATTTAAGCCCTAGCCGCGACCCAGACTATAACGAAAAGTTTTAAATGTGCTTAATTCTAATAATATACGTAAGATTACAATAACTAACTGACTGATCAATTTTTAAGTGTATTTCTTAATTTCAACCTGCCCCCGCCCCTTTCCTCTTCGGATGACAACTCTTGGTTGACATGGTTGTGACTTGTCGATTCGAATAGAACCCTTTTTGAGGGAATCTAAGTGCTAAGGTTGCACTGCTTGCGTGACTCTCTTTTTGACAAAATCATACGACAAACCCTTTTTTAGGGGGATCGCTAGCGATATTGTAAAATTATTAGCATCATATTAAAGATTTATTGCACTACAATATATTCACATTATATAGTTATTCGCTCTGCTTTTATTGGGTTGACGGAGTATAGAATTAGCTATCCTAGTATGGAGTATTTTTAACCTGTTAAGAAAATTATATTGAAATTAAGAGAGTTTTTGTTACAGATCTAACAAGGGAAGTATTTGGGTTCGAACATATTTTTTTTTTTTGTAAGACTTCGACTTCGTACATATATTCGTACCCCGATGCTGATAATGTCTGCAAAGTAATTCAACCGTGTAAGGCCGCGTTTGTCCGCTAAAGGTTCGAGCAAGTGGAAGACAGCCAGGCATCCTTTCCAACGACTACCGCAGTTTCGCTTGGCCCTTGGTCCTTGGAATTAAATTGTCTGCTTAATCTCTATAGGAGCTTCCAAGTGTCGCCATAGTGGTGTAATATTACCGAAGAGAACAATATCACAACTTTATTTAATTACAAGGTCAGTACATTTAAAATCCTGCATTTACCACTTTCATGTAACTTTCCAATACTTCCTATAACAGACGAACACAATGTAATTTTAATTCTACCGTTTAATTGGTTAGAAAACCAAAGATAATATTAGACACATGGTGAAGGATAAAAAACTTTATTTTTATATGGGCCAGTCTAGTAATCTTGGACTTCGGCTGGTCACGATTCGCCTTTCGCTGTTCAAATCCACACCCATGCCCCTGTCGGGACTCGAAACCCGGTACTTTCGAGCCGATGGAATACCCCCGCAAACCACTCGGCCACCCGGCCGGCGTGAAAAATAAAATTAATATGGGTACACATACAGTCACCAGTTTCGGCCAGAACCAAAGTTGTCTAAAGGCCTTAAATAAAATTCAAACGTACCGTCACCAAACGTTTCAACTCTTCTAGTCAATTCTAGCTAACTAATTTAACAAAAGGAAGAATGATTGTGAACGTTTTGTGCGGAGGTAATATTTTGTGGATTACTGCCGCGACCGGGACGTATATTTTCTAGTCCGATAACTTGATTGAGTTCTAGTAAATAGTCCTCCAAATTTAAACCTACTATAGCGTCGCAAACGACTGCTATGTTTTGTTCGGTACAGTACTTACAGTAGATTGTTGATTATCAAATGCGAGAGTAATAGATTGTTTAGTTGATGAGGTTTGAGACAAAATATTTGAAGAAAAAAACTGCATGACTTCCAGTAGCTTGAAAACCTGTCGGTGTACCTTATGTATCACTCCGCGCCTTCATGATTGATGAAGCGAAGTAAACAACAACTTCACAAAAATAATAATTACTTGTTATAGATAGCCGAACTGTATACACTGATTGCATTATTACATAGGTGGTATATTCAAGGAACTGTTGTGCCCTAAAGAAAGTAAACTGTTACAGAAAATGACACTGACGTAGCCAAGAACAAGTGAACAATGTGTGAATATCTTGCTGATGACATCACGATATATATATATATATATATATATATATATATATATATAT
>JAGDQP010012184.1:21800-50964 GCA_022664845.1 Lepisma saccharinum
GATAGATAGATAGATAGATAGATAGATAGATAGATAGATAGATAGAGTGAGTGAGTGAGATGCTATATAATTTAAATCTTTTTCTGGATAATGTGAATAGAAAGAATAATGTTATCCTTCACACTCATCTGTATTCGCTTTCGGCCGCACTCCAGAAAATATAAACATGAACTCGTTTCCTTTTGTGCTTAAAATTCAAGCTTCTTGCTTTTAATGTTTACTTTTAAAACTAAAGCATACGCGAAACGTTCTTCGTTTCTTTTTTTTTTCTATCTTTCACAAGAAAACAAATAGAAGAAGAACGATGGGATAAGTGGAAAAGGGTGTGAACCAACTAAAATAAACAGCTGAAATAATGTTTCCTAAGGGCGTTTGGGTAAAAAGAAGAAGTTTCGCGTATTCAAATAAAATATTTTTTTTTTTTAGAGAGAAAATGTTTTTCCTTTCTTGTAGTTTCAGAGCCTGTCCGTCATATACGATGTGGATAATTGTACTGTCTATATTCTCGTGGTTGCGTAAAAAAAAATATTCTTTAAATTTAATCAGCCATTGTAATTTAGATGTTTATTCAAAGAAAACCTTTATATTGGTAAAATAGTTTAATTAATTCTGTCTCTCTTCTTACTTACTTCTTCCTATTATCCCTCCTTCCTCCCTTCCTTTATCATTTCTCTTTATCTTTATAATTCTATTTTATTTTATATTTTCAACTCTATTCCTGTGATCCTCTTTATTATTATTATTCTTATCCTTTTGTTTTTCCTTCATTCCTCTTCTCCTTCTCTGATTTATTTAATTTCTTACTTCTTATTATTTTCTTTCTTTCTCTTAGTTGTTCTATCTACTTTCATTTCGTTTACTACATTTCATGTTTTAATTTCTCCTTTATATTTTTATTTTCTTCACTTTTCTATCTTCATTTTCGTTTCTTACACTTATTTCGTTTACATTATTCATGTAATAATTTACTTATTCTCCTTCTTGGTTAATTTTTTCTCTTCTTTATAAGATATTTCATCATACATTCTTTTTAACTTATCAGACTGATAACTTCTATTCTAGCCTTTTTGTTATAAATGGCTTTGTTCTCTTTTCCGTTGGTTCACTTTGAATGACACTCCAACTCTGGTTGTAATTAGCACAGAGCATTAAATTTCCGGCAGCCGTCTGTTTTCTTCTTATTATTATTACGTATTATTACACGAGCGGGCACGTCTACGCATCTAGAAATTAGGTATAATAGTTACGTAACAAGCATGTAATATTGCCTAAAATTATACTGATTTGAACAAAAAAAAAATATATTTGGGGCATCCGGACCCTCTGGATCCACCATCTAAATACTTCCCTGGACTTGTCAGACAGGCATCTGATCTTACAGTCCTGTATATCTTCATTTTTCATCATGAAAAGAATGGATTACAAACAACGAAGTAAGTTATCAAATTTACTTTCACGACGTGGCGAGTGGTGCACTTAGTGGAGAATAGAATAGAAAAATAATCGAAAATATAAGAGCACAACCTCACACCGCAATAGTAGACACTTCCACTGGAAGAATAGATCAGTGGTACAAGACCATAGCCTGTTGGCCACAAAGTATTACGCAAAAATGAATGTCATTGTGCCAACGCACCCATCGAAAGGGTTAAACGAGGCCTCGTTTTCTTTACCAAGAACTAACGGAAAACACTGCATAAATATTGTGTTGATAACTCAGAGGAAGAGAAAAAAAAACTACTCAAATTTACAGTTTTAGAAGGGGATTAAAAAATCCTGTGTTGTAATAAGGTCCAATTCTATAAGTTTTTTCTTTTCTGAAAACTTGTATACCCCGGCGGAACTTCAGGAAAATTCCTCTAATAGGTATCTCCAGGGAATATTTTATTTTATAAGATGTGGGAAAAATTGAGTATGTACATTCGTAATGCTTTTTCTTTATTGCTCTACCAGCTTTGTAATTTCAGAAGAACAGTACTTGATACCTCTTGTATTCAGCTACACATTGTAGAATCAATATGTGTAACGTTCTAGGAAATGTCTCTTACAGAAGTAGGGAATAATCTAAAAAAATATTACAAAAAAGTTTTAATTGAAACCATTTTATAAGCGCACTGAAAAATTAAATAAGTTTTTTATATTTAACTTTCAATAAAATCGTGGGGCGCCACGATTGATATTAATTAATTAATTAAAAGTATAAATTTCTTTCAATTTCAAATCAGTTGTAAAAGTGACATTTACAGAGCTTGAACTCGTAATGAACTATTCAGGCTTCAGTGAAACAAAGACAGCATTTGAATAGCATTACGCAGAAAATTAGATCGATTGTTTGCTAACAATTAAGCTGTCATATTGATTGCTGAATATAAACATCTCGAAATCATGCATTATGATGAAAAGTACAATTTTACTGATTCATATTAATTGAATACAAAACTCTATATTTGTACTATTTACGATTTATTTGAAATTGATAGATATTACTTGTTTAATTAATTAATTGATTTATTTATAGGCGCCCCACATAATTAAAAGTATTGAATTAAAACACTGAAAACATTGGGGATCCAATCTTACATAATAGTTAATACACTTCTTTAAATATTAATGGTATTATTGTCATCATTGTCATTACTCCAGCAACATCCGAGAAAAGTCCTTAAGTCATTACTATATCCATTTCCACTTCGTGAGCTATTATGTATGACAAACACACAATTTTGAAGCTACATCTATTAGTCTTACAGGGAACTTCTTTTCACAAGAGAACTTATAATATCGGAAGATTCAATTGGTGTAATTTCTGACAATGTTGATGGATTGTATTTTCATGAAGAGTTGCATTTTTCTTCTTCTAAAACACATAAAGTACTGTATTCTTATCGGAAGGATTTTTTTTTCAAATGAAGGCCTCGGGTAAAGAACGTGCTTTGTTTATTTTCTTGATTTGTGAAGATTGGGAGTAACTGATTGCGTCAACTAAGTAAAATTTCAAAACGCGTATAAATACGTAGAAAAAATAAGCTAGCCTGACTTTTCTAACCTAACCTAGTCCACTGTAACTTAACTTCAAAACACTAAAAGAAGGCAAAATCTAAAATATCCATCGAAGTGTGACACCATTACGTCGTATTCCTCGGCTTGCCACCATATCCGACTTCGAATCAACTGGTGTGCGTATTTTACGAATTAGTTATTATGGTGTGTTTTTCTTCTGTCGCTACCCGTCGGGTTGTGCGTGTAGAAGTGCCAGAGATAGTTACTAAAAAAACGAGTTGCATAGGACGTATAATATTGGCCAGTAGCTGCATCAACTTTTGAGTAGATAAAATAAATGTTATTCCAGAATGACATATGTAATAGGACCTTCGGTTTCAAATCTTGTTACAATAGTAGAATTCCAATGTCGTCGGTTAATTGCAGATTAACATATGAAAATACAGATCTCAGGGCGCAATGAGTTCACGTTGAAGTTCGACACTAACCATAAAATTTCCAGACACATGAAAGGTAAATGTTCCCCAACCTGCTCCTCGCAGTGTGGGCTACAAAAGCAAAGAATTGTAGAACCATGGATAATGAAAGCTACTACGGTGCTTTTCAACAACCTGGGCAACCTTATAATCGAGTCTCCTAGACATAAAGACAGAAATACGAATATATCAAAATATTTATTATTCAGAGAGTTAACACCAAAATATACTTTCTCGAACCTGGTTGATTTTTTTTCCGCATGCGACCGAAGGCCACTTTTGTTATTCACCGGAGTGGCTAACACGCACTAGAGAGTTACGCCCTCT
The DNA here is from genome assembly GCA_022664845.1 of Lepisma saccharinum. NCBI lineage: Eukaryota > Metazoa > Arthropoda > Insecta > Zygentoma > Lepismatidae > Lepisma > Lepisma saccharinum. Next base: position 25,604 of record JAGDQP010012184.1, read on the forward strand.
CTATAGCGAGGGATGTGTAGGAAAGGAGGATGCTTAGGATTAGGGGTGGTCTAAGGGAGGTTACAAAATTCATTTATCCTTTATTTTATTTAAATCATAGATATATGGCTGTCATTATAAGCTTTATGCATATGTTAGGTTGAGGATCCATGATGATGGTTAATGAGTAATGAAGATGAGATGAAATTTTAGACCAACAAACATTAAGACGGACAGGTGAGGGTGATTCTTCTTGCCCAGGGGTAACTCTGGGTGTGATAGGAGACAGATGAGCCCTTGCCGAACACTGATGGGAGACATTGCTGTAATGGTGGTGAAAGGTGAAACAGAATATAATGAGAAAGATGATAATAATAATGATAGAGATAATCAATGTCTTATACTGTAGTTTTTAGTTGGTTTGTATGTGCATAGATGTAAGGACCGGAATAGGTAGGTTGAAGATTCATGTTAAGTACTGAGCGTGCTGCGAATTGGAAGTGGGTTCGAACGTTGTTTCTTTGGAATGGGTATTGGTTTTGCAAGGTAATGGCGATGAACGAAAGAACTTGATTGATTGTAATAGCTTGTGATGGAGAGAGGATTGGTGACTGAAATGCTTTAGTCTCTGGAGTGTGAAGAGGTAAAACGAGTCCCGGGTTATCTGGAGTAGGTTTTGGTCTGTTTCTGGTCTGTAACTGTAGGTAGGGTGTTGCTAGTTGCAGGTATTGCATTTCGGTGGTTGGTTGAGGTTTAGGCATTCTTTTGTGCTGTGTAATCCTGTACAATAGCCACATTGTGGTGTATTAGGACATTGAGAGGTTGTATGATCATTATACAGTTGGCAGTGTTCGCATCGTGTTGGTAGTGGAGGTTGTGAATGAGAAGGTTCTACTCTGTAACGTCGTCTATAGGCTAGTTCCATCTAAATCCATGCAGAGGTTGTATATCCTTATAGACTCAAATTTTGTTCAAATTATTTTTCAGAGTAGCTGAACCAGATAGAAGTACAGTTCATTTTTTCTGTAACTGTAGCAAATTTGGCTCATTATGTCCAAAGTTCTCAGTTATTATTGTAAGCAATGTTCTGTTGTGATGGTCGAGTGATCTGATGGTTTAGGCCAGCGTCGCCGAGGTTCTAGTTTCCACTCTAGTTTAGGACTGTTCAAATTCAAATTAATTTATAACAGCATAATGTTAGGGGTTGCCTTGTACTCATTTTATTCTCTAATATAAATATCAGGAGCGCTACGATTCTTACCAAATAAAGAATTTGGGATGCATCTTAGATACGGTACTTCCCCGGGTGCCATAATGACTGGATCAAAACTATCCTAACCTAACCCAGCATTAGTAAGGACTTTAAACCAACAATTTAAGCTTTACTAACCCGAGAACGAATCTGATGTAACATAACGTTCTATATTGTCACTGACTGAACGATGCGGAGGAGTACCTAAGGTTCAGTCACTGGGATCTCCGAACTGGAGTTTATTTGTGAACTTTAGACGTGTTAGATCAGGTCGGATTGAACGAAGATGATGTGGGGATGAAGTCGGAAGGGCCTTCTACACGCACAACCCGACGGGTAGCGACAGAAGAAAAACACACTATAATAACTAATTAGTAAAATACGCACACCAGTTGATTCGAAGTCGGATATGGTGGCAAGCCGAGGAATACAACGTAGTGGTGTCACACTTAGATGGATATTTTAGATTTTGCCTTCTTTTAGTGTTTTGAAGTTAAGCTACAGTGGACTAGGTTAGGTTAGAAAAGTCAGACTAGCTTATTTTTTCTACGTATTTATACGCGTTTTGAAATTTTACTTAGTTGACGCAATCAGTTACTCCCAATCTTCACCCATAGCTGAAACTCATATAGCCCCACATATATCTACTTCTGTCAGCCTTATTATACTGTTTTATAATTCCAAAACTTACTACCAAGCCGCCGTAGCTCAGTGGTAAAGCGTTGGCCTAGCATTCGGAAGATCGCGGGTACGATCTCAGAAACAGACCGTTCTGCCTGAGGTTTTCCCAGAGTTTTGTCCTCAGTCACACCAGGCAAATGCAGAGATGGCGTCTTAAACATACGCCCTGGACGAAACCTTTCCCAATCCTTTCCCCTGATCTACCCCGACCTGAGCCTTAGATGCCTAAAAACCATAAATTAAATTCAAATTCGAAACTTACACTAAATTGCGTTTCAACAGTCCTACATACCTTCATAACATTATTTTCCACCTGTAAATTTTACTTTCTTTGGAGTAGATAAAGTAAATCTTATCCGTCATTCTGTAACAGGTAATATGCCTTTTAATGTAATGAAATATGTAAGGAATTTTCCTTTTAAGTATAAGACGCATAATCATGTAAGAAAAGTAGCGACACCGATAGCGTCTTGCGTCGTGAGCTTTCGGAACTAATAATTGTTCGTTCGAGTAAGGGTTTATTATATATACATCTTTAATTAGTATTCAAAGGCCAATATTAATATTCGTAACTATTTATTGGAATGTCGAGGGATATAATACAAGTGATATATTCAGAACCGAAGTTATAGTCAAGACAACATCGCATTAGTATATAAACATCATTCATAATCCATTGTTATCTCCAACAACACTCATCCTTACACATGCTGCAACCTAGTATGACAATGGAGTATGACGGGCTACTCTATGCAGCCAGGCGCGTGAAGGTGCACAAGTATCAACTGCAAAATGCCAGCTTCAATTATTTTTTAACCCCCATTTAGTGGATGTTAATAATAATTACATTGCGGGCGAGTGGTTCGGGATATCGATGTTAATGCAAATATAATCAATTATTTGCTTAAACAGTGGTTCAAATGGGGTTTAAATATTGAATAAAGGTAAACTTTTAATTATATTTGCAATTTTCATTCACATCAAGTTGCTTTAGAAAAAATGGACGAAAAGCCACATTTAAAAAAAACAATGACAGAAAAAGAATGTTCTTTCGTAAAATCATTACTAGTATTATTTTGCTAACAAATAGAGTCTTCCTAATAATAAGAATAAACTTCATTCATTAAAGTCATCGCTTCCTTTAGTACCCAAAGAAATCGTCCTGACTGTTTCTTATGAATCCAGGAATTGATGATAACTAATGCTTAGGCATGGCCTCTAGGGTAAGAAGAACGTAAGCGAATAACATAGGTATCCCCTGTGTACAGGGAGCACATACAGTGTTGGTGGATAATTTCATAAAGGTGATCCACCTCTGTAGAAATACCATATAAAATCCGAGCGGCCGCGACTTAATGATAGATTATTGGATTAGCATTCTGGAGGTCGTGGGTTCAATTACAGCGGCCGACCGTCCTGACTGAGGTTATTTCAGAGTTTCTCCTCAGTTACACCAGGCATAGATCCCAGATCCCGGTTCATGCCCTGATGGTGCTTCAAACTTAAGCCCTGTCCGACACCTTCCCCTATTCTTTCTCTCCCCTATTCAAGCCTGAACCTTAGATGCCTAAGGGCCATAAATAAAATGTAAATTAAAGAAATATAAAATAAAAACGAATTGATGAAGACCAATCTCGTACACATGATATAGGGGAGAGAAATAAAACTAAAGCATATCACTAGCATGACGGCCACTTTGCATTTGACCCAAAGGTATTTGAATAGAAAGTTGAATCACATGGCATTTCAAACTTGTCAACAATTTCTCCGAAAGATCAATGGTGAGATTTACTTTAGATTATATTTAATCATTCTGATGTTTTAACTGATTTTATCACCTGCAAATATTTAAAAAAAAAACACTATATCTGGATGACTGTGGTGTTACAGACATAACTAGGACAGGTAATTTTGAATCTCCAGCACCTTGTACTTTATTAGTTTGCATCTCATATAAGTAAATATGCTTTACAGAAAGCCTTTTTGTAAGATGAACATATCGTCTTTCTGTCAGTTAAGCGTGTATGTTTTACATCTCTTACATACCTATAGCCCTTGCATTGGAACTCCACTACCGAATTATAGTTTGTTCAAGGATACGCTGTTTTTCCCCTCTCTCTCTCTCTCTCTTTCTTTACTTTTATACGTAGATTGCCGTTCTGATATTGACAATATATAAACTTACTACAACACCTACATATTTCAATGACACTGATGATACAAGAACACTAGAGAAATCTACTTTCAGGTTTCAACAGTTAATGCTGTGAAGCTTTTCATGCGCCCGCTCCGACCACCTGGTCCGTCTGTTTGTTCGTCCGTCCGTCTGTCGACAACTATCAACTCAGAAACTACTAGGGCTAAAAAGGTGGTTCAGGTATCGTTCATTTATGAAACTCGTATCATTCATCCATATTACAGTGGGTGACAGAGATAGAAAGCCATTTGATTCATGCCCGTTCTGCCTAATTCCCATTCTACCTAATCTTTCGAGGCAGGGAATTTTAAGCAGGGAGGAATTACTTTTTAGGGAAACGCAGCTCCGAACTGCACGCCTCCTAGCGTGTTTTTTAAAGCAGATCGGAACTCATCCTTTTTAACGACCGTAATAAACCGTTTAGTAATTCTAACAGATTCTGTACGAAAAAAAACAACTATTTCTTCAAGTTTCGTAATAAATTTTTGATATTATTCTACCTGTTCTTCCCGGAAAAAATGACTAGGATACAGTTCTGTTATTAACATTATTATTCACATGTATTTTTGTTAAGACGAATGTGATTTTTTTAAACACCTGCAGAGAAATGAAAAATTGATTGACTCAGTTTGCAAGGAAGTCGTTTGACCTTAAAACTAAAAGGAACACAAGAAACATTTACTTCGGTCTTATAATATCAAGTCATTTCGCAACAAAATTTCATTCCGATTTTCAGTAGTTTATTTCTAGTATGCTAACGCTCCCGTTACTTAAAAGGTGCCACAGTTTATATCCTCAAGACATGTTGGGTAATATATTAAACAAACAATGCAAGAAGATGCATCAAGCGGTCATTAGAAAGGAGCCTTTGTCTTCTACATCACATCTCCTTTCTCGGCATCACTTTATCAGGTGATTTGTTTTCTGTACATGACTCTATACTACATACAATATGTATTAAAGTATATACTTATATTGACAACGTAAATAGCAGCAATACAAAATATCACTTATCGTCAATGTAACTAACACAATTTAACACAAGACCTCACCATTACACCACTGGCAACAGCATGTATATCGATCATAATATTGTGGACGGGTTTCATACGAAGTAGATGAGTCACTGGAACCTGTGAAGCAGATTTTATCGCCCTATATATGGAAGGTTACATCGAAGACAGTGACGCCGCTGACGACGAACGAAACGTCAAAGGAGCACCATCAGCAAAACAGTCAAAGGAGCAGAAAATAATTTAATTGGAAGACAAATTGAACGCTGTCGAATTCTGGTATGACGTAAAGAAAGATGCACACATGTCACTTCATAGTATAAAAATGGTATCGGTATGTTGATAGTGAACTGTAATTGTACAGGTGCGAACAAGAAATTCGAGCAGTGGCAATCCAGTGCAAAAATTGCGAAGAATATACGATGTTTGATAGCACAGTACATTGTTGTGATAAATATGGTATCATCCGGCGGGCAAAAAGTGCTGTTAGTAAGTACAGCGTCGGCTAGCTAATTTTACAAGTTTCTGCAGGCTACCTTACAGGAGGGTTAACGTCATTGCGACGAAGAAGTATACTATAAATCAAGGGGACAAAGCGTCACGTGCTGAAAGTTTTCTCAGCGACTTCCATCACTCTACAAATTCCTGATTCGAACAAAATTAATTACTACCAATTGGCGATCCAGTACGAAATGCACTCATCTTCATGTCCACAATGAAAGGTAAGTGGAGGACTATTGCACACGAAGATGCCATTGATGACACTAAGCATTCGTATACCCGTATGTTAATTGTTACGCGCAATGGTAAATTAATCCCAATACTCTACATATGTCTTCAAGAGATTACAGGAACGGTTTTCGGTCCAAGAGTTCAAGACAGCGTGTATAAAGCTGCAATATGTCGACTGTTCGAGATCAGGCAGGATTACAGTCATAAATGCAGACAAGTTCAATGAAAAATATGTTGGAAAGATTCAAAACTTTGAGTCCGAAACAGATCTCGTTATCGGGGGATTCGTGGAATACGTGGAACAACTACATAGTGGAGTCAAAAGTGAGGTCGTATGAAGCCATTCAAAATCTAACAATAAGGAAAGGAACCACACGACACATGTAACCGCATGAGTTGAAGGGGTTTAATTCGTAAAAGTCATTGATAAGGTGCATAACAGATCATGCACTTCAACTACAGATCGATTACCACTGCTCGAATCTCTTGTTCCCACCTGTACAATTACAGTTCACTATCATCATACCGATACCGCTTTTATACTATGAACAGTGACATGTGTGCACCTTTCTTTACGTCATACCAGAATTCGACAGCGCTCAATTTGTCTTCCAATGAAAGTCTTTTCTGCTCCTTTGGTTATTTTGCTGACGGTCCGCCATCGTTTCGTTCGTCGTCAGTCACTGTCTTTGATGTAACCTTTCACATATAGGGCGACAAAATCTGCTTCACAGGTTCCAGTGATTCATCTACTTCGTGTGAAACCCGTCAACAATATTATTGCGATATATTCAAGTAGAATTTTGCACAATCAAGTTTGCCCGTTTCTGTTAATCAACTGTAGCCCTGTCATGTGTACTCATTTTGACACCAACCGCTTCTAGTACGTCACTAATCACTCTCACACGTGATAGAGATACATTGGTGACAATGCAGGTTATATTTGACCGTTTGGAACATAGAGCAGCTGAGGCACGAACACATTGTCTGTGCATTGCCTCGTTTCTTCTCTGGATCATAATTCGTAGCAGATGCTTTAATAGAAGCTGGAATATAGGTATTTCTAATACTGTGCTGCCACCTAAATGTGTACCAAGTTTCATGCAAATCGAGCTCTGACACTTCGTGCAGTCTTCATGTGAGTATTCTGTGATTGAGTGGTAACGGTGTACTCAAGGGGTTCCGGATTCGATTCCCAATGGTAACACAAGTTGTTCGGAGCCCACGTTAAACTATAGGTCCAGCCCATAGAACATCATCTTCATCCGAAAGAAGACAATGACAAACCACCATTGGTTCACTTTGCCCAGAGCCTTCGGGTCAGAATATGTCTTTGTGCAGAACAATCATCATCATTCCTGAAAAATGTATTTGTCTCATTATATACTTCTGACTTTGTTGTTAGTTCAGAAGTTATTTTCCCTCTCAAACAAAAATAAAAATAATTGACTGCAATTTCACAAAATGGCGGTTGATGCACATCACTCAAATTTCCGGAGCTTTTAGCATTTAACAAGAAACTGTTGATATAAATTATACTTCAGCCAAGTATCAAATTCTTTCTAATTTGTTAACTGGAGTTATAGAAAGAAATTGCACCACGTCTTGATTAAATTCTTAAATATTATATAATTAATGGTGAAATATATGGGTTTTATAAGTCATTAAATGAGCGTTTAAAAATGTTTTATCAAAAAGAAATGAGCGGTAGAATAATTGTTAAATTCAATAACAAAGAAAATAAATATATAAGCCATATGAACAAAACATTGTTATTTAAACACCCTTTTCATACCATCATTATCTTAGCGGTGCTAATTAAATTATTCATTTAAACGTTTAAAAACAATGTGTTACTTTAAATGTATTTGTTCCCATATTCTTGCTTTATTTTTCTACTAAGCTCACCGAAAATGAAACTAAAAGAGAAGAGAAAAAGTCAGCATATGAAAAATAATGAAACTAAGGCAACAAGCAAGAGTAGAAAAAAATATATCATTTTTATTCTGTATGTATATGTATAATATCCTTCTGCAGTCTCTGTTTTTCCCTCTTTCCTCTGCGTGCCAGAGTGTATGTGTTGTGTGTTCTTTACATGCGTCTTGGGATTATGAGTAGAAACTCTGTTGATGTACGAGACACCAGCAGTCCCGTAAGAATTCCTAAGTGTATACCCAGACTGAGCGCCAGAGTCAACCAACGGTTCTACTCTCTTAGAACAGTGCTGAACATTTCATGTTTGAAGAGCAGTGTAGCCATCTCATTAATATAAAAATTGCCATTTTTAAAATAGTAGAATATTTTACAGGTAAATGTTATTGCTATTACTCGTTGTATGCCATTATATTGATGATTTTTAGGCATCTTTGGCACAAGCTGGAATCAGATGGGAGAAAGAATGTGAAGAGGAAATCGACTGGACTAGTTTGAAGGTACCATCCCCACATTAGCGTAGTGCAACTGTGGAAAAAGCTGAGAAAAGCTTAGTGACGATGGGACTTGAACCAACGATCTATCGAATGCGAAATCTACGCTTTATCTACTGAGTTACGACCGATTGGTAGTAGTAGTGATCTGCAAGATTACTTCTTCTAATTGTCAGTACATATTTCGTACCTTTAATAATAATATTAATAAGAAGTAATAATAGTAAATTTTACTACTATTTATACTCTCTTAGCTAGACAGGAAGATGTGCTGTAGGTCCGTTAAATATCTTAGGGATGACGTCTGTCGCAGAGAACTTTCTTGGGCCAAGGATTGGGAAAATAGCAATATTGCCCTTTATTTAGGTTCCATCTCGACATTCGGATGGTAATACTGAGGGTAACAACGGATAACTTCAGTCAAGCTGGCTGGAAATACAACTAGATACTAATTTCCTCACTATACGTTTCCAAATCATAACCGTAATCACTCGATAACGGGGACATTATCATTATTCAAAATATAAGGAATTCAGAAGAAAAAAGAATGCAACTGATATTGAAGAATTAACAGAAAAACAGTTCGACGTAATCTTTTATATGTAACTCCAAATTTATGCGACACAAAACTGTCATATTTTATATAAAGAAACCTTGTATTATTTCAACAACAGCACTACATGTATATTAATGCCTATTAGTTTGAAAACTACGGTCAATAACGTTAAGAAAAAAAATAATACACACAAAACAAATAAATAGACTATATTATATGATAACTCATAAAGAATAGGCTAAAATTTAAACTATCAGTTCAAGAATCTTCAAAAATCCCTTTCTATACAGTTTGTAAACACTTTTTACATTGGATTTATTTCCTTCAACACGAAAGAAATGCTGTTTTCTATATTTAAACCATTATATCTGTACCAAAACTCCTTAGCGTATCAGTTCACGTCTGATAGTCTCGAACATAATTCTTGGTTCTCAGGAGCAACATAAATTCCCCTGGTGAGAATTCAATTAAGGAATGGACAACGAGAAGTCTATGCACAAATTCTCATGGAAGATGTATGCATTTCCAAAGAGTTCAGTAGCAAATACAGATCCTATGGCGCATTTCATTTCGAACAATTTTGTACTATATTTACGGTTACTCTTCAGTTTATCGATTCACGAGACACTAATTCCTGAGAATCTGACTTTGATCCTTCATTCAATTTTGCAATGACCAACTAAGTCATAAATCCTTAATGCAAAAGATACTTCTACGAACCGACGCTTTAATTCTAGGACAAACAGCTGCCGCTTGAACTGAGAAAACTCTTGACGTGAGGTTTAATACTATTTTTCCTTACAGCGGAATCGAACCCCAACCTTACTGAGATACCGTACTTCACCACTATCCTGTGATCGGACCCAAAGCACGTAACAAAACTCCCCAAAGAGAACAACTCGTATGCCCCAGTCTAATGATTGTGCCACAGCAGTGAGGCTACCACTAGCTGTTGCGACGCTTATTCAGGATTCAGTGATAGACCGAAAGAGCTTTTCAGCAACATGCGGTCTTACAATCACGAAAAACTGTCGTCCAAAGGCGTGGTATGGTTTAATCTGACCAGTTATTATTAAAATCGCATGTTAGTTCTAGTTACATAAATGCACCAACGTCCTTATGTCTTGAAATTATCCACTCAACTCTCAGTGTCTTACTAACTTGTAGACATACGTTCATGTACATAACTGATTATATCTTTAATTAAAATAATCAGTGGACTTCAGGATATTAGTGTCTCACTTTGTTACCAAAAAGTACTAAGCGAACCTTGAAAGAACATTAATACAACTGACAACTTCCGCTGCAGTAGCGCGGTGACATCTTTCGTGCGCCAGGTAATGAATTTCTGAACTCTCCACTATAGCTGCACTGGAAAAGTATTCAACTTCCTGCATTCAATTTTAAACTTAACACAAATTATCTAAAAGAATGTCAATTCACACAATACAGGGTGGAATATTTAAAACTTTTAACAAATAATAATACCAATATTTATCAACTCGATAAAACATACGTATTCACACAAACTTGATATATTTTTTGTTAACTCTGTCTTTTATACGTCATAACTGGACATGTCTCCTTGTAACTCCTGGAATTTTATTCAAATCCAATCGACACTCAAAGGTACCCGCTTCGATATCGAGATTACATCGTATACATCTCAACAGTTCCGAAGAATTGTTCCAGGTATGTTTCCAGAAATGGGAAGATCGTTAGGTTAAGTAGGTGGAAGCAGAAGGGTCCTATTTTGAAGGTGATTAGGAAAAGAAACACAACAAGTACGTACTTTTATTTTCCTGGTCTATGGTCGGATACTTTTCAGACAGACCATATACATTCTACAATTATATTTGAAAGGAAATATTTTTTTAAACATGAATCACAAACATACTTTCATAGTGGTTTCTCAATTTTACAAAACAAGCACTAATAATCTTAAGGCGAGCCAGATGACAACGTGCTGAGTGTATATAATGCAAAAAATACAATAAGAAAAAAAATTATAGCCTCAGCACATTAAAATCTGCCAAGTAAATCAAGGTAGCAAGCTCAAATCTGAAGTCGGTTTCTCTTTATCTGTTTTCACTTATGCAGTAGTGTTTCTTATAACTCTGAGTGCAGAGTATAAAAATACCAAACAAGGAAAGGTTGTAGTCTTACCAGATTATAAGAGGCCGCATCGTTGAACAGAAACATGAAATCAGTTTCTGTTACTTTGGTTCAGGCGCTAGCCTGCTTACGGAGACATTCACAAAGGAAAATTAACAAGAGGGCAAAGCTTTTGGAAGGGCTAAAAGCATAGTTCACAGTACAATTATCCCCTGATCCTTTTTTTTATTATTATATACAAGAACAGCCAAATGAAGTTTCCATAATTCTCAACTTAAAGTTCAAATTCTGTCACTCTGATTGACTGCGTGACCAAACTATGTTCATTTACCATTTTGAACCAAATGAAGGCTACAGATTGTGTCTATTAGTAAACTTTTAATGTTAAAAGATGAGAGGTAATTTGATATCTAGTACTATTCATTAGATCTTAAGTAACATGTCCTTTCTTCTAATGCAACACACAATACTTACGTTTATTTTCTGTTGAATAATAACGAACGATATTTTTTTTATGGTCACCATGTCAAAAATACGACCTTATTGGTAATTCGAAATAAACAACACAAAGGCCCAGCATTAATGGACAATAAATTTAGAGAACATTAAAGTAAAATCAAACTTCAATCTGATGAGAATTATATTAGTAAGTTTGCATTAAAATGAATGCACTAGCTCGCTTTCGATCGGTTAAATAGGGCCTAACTATTTACGACGAACGTCGTATTCAAATTAAGAATATCCACTGGAACATGTGAACACTTGCAAGTATTAATTTTAATAGATCGACAAAAACAATTGTAATTACTTTTTGTGACTGAAATATTTCGTTGTGATCAAAATGTTTATAGATTCCAGTTAGTAATTAGAAGTTATTTAGTTATAACCGAAAGAACTTGCCGAGTTAGGATAAACAATACACGACTTTTTGACCAAGTTATGTTCCAAGACCTTAATTATTCTAAGCGGTGACATCCCCTGAACAAGCAATCTTCCGGGAAATGGAGTTAGGAAGATAGCGGCCACGGTCTTGCTCTCTTTTACACCTGGTGAGACTGATAAACTCTAGAGAATCCGAGTCAGCATGGTCAGTAACAAGATTTGAACCACCGTAGAACCGATCCGAAGTTCGCCACTATAATCCTTTGAGTACACGAGTTGGAATATGGAATAAATAGTCCGTAGTACTAAGAAACGGTCGATACTTCAGTACATTATTTTTAAAGTTTTCTTTGCCCATATGTTGTATAAATTGCCGAAAATAGTTTGGGTATATATAATAAGTTCTACCTAAAATACCATAATAAGGTCCGTCTAAAATACCATATTAAGCTCCACCTACAGTACCACAATAAGACCCACCTAAAATGTTTTTGTTGTAATGACGTGTAATGAGATGATGTAGATCTTTAACCAGAATATTACACTCAGTGGTTACGCCAGACCCCCTCCTTGTGGGTGGTGTCACCCTCCCCCAAATCCTCGAGAACATCCCAACTTTAAAAATTACTATGGTCAAGGATCGTGCTAAACTCCACTTATGCCCTCCTAATTCTGACTTTACTCTCCACCCCCCGAAATTGAAAATCCTGGCGAAATCCCTGTATACATTTTTGTTCCTCCCTTCCCAAACTATGAAGATTATACGCATTATTATATTTGTACATTGTTCAAAGTACAGAATACACAAATGTGTTAAAAGAGAAAGTTATTTGGAAGTACAAAATTTTGCAAAATGTGGCAACACCGAGATAACACTCGTAGCAAGTACAACATGTGGAAAGTTTTGTTTCAAATGCAGATGGACTATAGTCTCGACGTTGTCATATTGCATAATTTACGGCACATATATAAAGTGTTCAAATTAAACATTTTCTGTAAATGTGAGTACAGTGTTCAAAAGTACATGAAATAATTCGATGAAAACAAATGTTTTACGGGCCTTATTTTGGATCTAGGTGCTCAATAAGGCCCGCGCTGTAGTTCAGAGGAAAATATATTATTTTGGTAACCATTTAAAGAAATGCCCGTTTCAGAACTTGTCATTGAAGAGAAGGTACAAATTTGGAAATGCACACACAACAAAATATTGTTCTAGTTCAAACAGGATACTTTGTAGGTAACAAGACATTATGTTCCGTGTAGAGTCAGCATCAACTTCGATTGTACGAATACAGATATAATTGAAATCAATTAAGGGCTTAGACAATTAACCTTGCGTGTAATTTAAGATCACCGCATTTTTTAAATGTTAACACTAAAGACAAGTACACAACTCTTTATCGTGTGCTACTGGCTCAGTACACTCCTCATGATATCATGTTTCACAGACTACACAAAACATAGATTGAATGCTTACTCTATGGATGGAAGATTCGTAAAAGCAGGCAACCTTAATAATGGTGTTTCAGCAAATGGTGGTCTGGTTTTTAAGTCTCTTTATAGTGTAGCTATAGAAAAAGGGTTCTTATACTAATTCTACTATTATTTTCGTCAATCCGTCCGTGTGTGTCCAAATTATAAATCTGAGGAACCACAAGGGTGTAGGGAAATGGTGGAGATGTCATTTCAAATATCGTATATACTCTAGCTCAGAGAACCCGTCTTTATTAATGCTATTGTCAGTGTTGTAACCTATTTTTATTTTTTTTTAAATTACTTCCATTCCTTTAGACTTGTATGCACCAAAATTCGCGTACATATTATTGGACACAATAGAAAATACTTTATGAATAATTATCCCCAAGCATCCAAGTAGTCAGTGTTGCCAATGTGTTTTAAAATTCATTTTTTTTAAATTTGCTTCAATACCGTTAAAGGTAGCTACCCCAACTTGGATGCTCCCGTCTCTAAGCACCCCCGAGTGGTCAGTATTGCAAACCTATTTTATAATAATACAAGTTTGCGTGTCTGAGATGTCGTTGGATCATTCGGTATTGTTAGTAAAATCGCAGCACTCAATTGTTATATTTTGATTTTATTTACTCTCTAAATCAATTACAGGACTATGTCCCATTTATGGCCTTCAAATTAACATTACAAGCCGGACAAATTCTACAAACAAAGGAAGATTTATGAATTACAGATGAATTTGCAATGCGTTTCATGTTCTACGTTGTTTCACTTTTATTGCGTAGTTAAGCTCAAAACGATTATAGCAGAAAATGTATTTCGTAACAAGAGGAGTAGACAGTTTACAAGCTCCTGTAGACAGTAAGTTTTACAACTGGATTGCATTAATACAAGAAAACATAGTTCTCATTTAAGACGTAGAAACTGGCTAGCAACATTCTCAAATAGTTAGCAACACTTAATACTGTATTTAGAGTATAAAAAAAAAACGACAGCCACCAGTAACGGAAAATATCTCTACTTGCTTTTTGTACTCTCGTCACGTGTATGAGATTCAGGGACGACGGAAGGCCGGGGGGGGGGGGCAGAGAAAAAGGCGGAAGTGTACGAGGACAAAAGGCAGAGAAAGAGGAAGTAAAATGACACGAAGCTGGGTGAAAGAGGAACGAAGAGACACACAGAAAGGGATGGAAAATGTAAAGTATGGAATAGGGGGGGGAAATGGATGAAGAGTAAGGTAAAAAAAAGAAACCTTCGTGTTTTACTTTTTCCAGCCTCGGATATTCAAGGAAGTGAGGGGGTGTTTTTGCTTGAGATAACAGGTCACTCGTTACACTCGATATAACAAGCGTTCACTCCGATCTCCACCCGCTTTCTCATTCCAGCGGTGCTCCAGCATGTCCATAATATACCAGCTGGTTCTGGAATTAAAGCGGGCAACTGGAGAAATGGCTATTTGTGGCTTTCTCATTTTCCTCTCGTCTTCTTGCGAGACTCTTCTCTGTTTTGTTTTTCAGTTTATGTCTCTGGTTTTCCTATATTCTTTTTTTTTTGTCTTTACTTAGATGCAAGAAAATAATAGGAAGAAAGGAGAAGACAATAGCCCATAAGTTTCATTATGTTTTCATTTGTCCATGTGTTTTTTTTTGTTTTTTTTTTTACATTTTCTCCGTTTTTCTTCTATTGTATGTTGTCCGCAAATAACGTCGAGTTTCGTAGTTTCTAGAAGAAAAGCTGAGTACATATTTGTGTGAGGGCGGGGCTGGGGGGGTGTAAGTTATTTCGTTCATCCTTTGCTTAATGTAGAAATTACTAGATGAGAAGTTTGAAACAAGAAAACAAAACATTATAAAAATTTATTTTATGTACAAGAATGAGGTATGGTTTTTTAAGGAAAGTCTTTGGTGTAATACAGGAGATACATTTTCAAAGGATGTTCAAATTGAAGGTTTCAATTATTAGTTCATTCCATATATTTTCGTTGAAAGAATTATTGAATTTCGTCTTTGCTCTTCCATCATATGTCACTGCCCAAGTGCCCAATATGGTGTTCGAACGTCTGTTCAACTTCGAACAATACGAAGTATGAATCGTATGTCTGCAACAATTACTGTGGGATCTACAGGAATTTTTTGTGAAAGTAGATTTTATCAAGAAGCGGCATAATATGTAAGGGTTAAGCTAAAGACTCTTCTAAAACATATTAGTGGAAATAAAAACTAAAGAAAAACTTAAGAACTTTTTTAGGATCAAAATTGTTTGTTCTAACATCATTTATCGGGAGTGCAGTCTTCAACAATGGAGCCCTCCCAACAATGCCCAATGGAGAAGATCAAAATTAGGCCCGTACCTATTCCTAGGTATTCATGTGTCAGTTTACAAAGTCTTGCCGCTTTTGGATCAAACCTGTTGGTAGTACTATCCTCATTTATCTGGAGCGCAATTTTCAACAATGGAGCACTCGCAACAATGCCCAATGGAGAAGATCTAAATTCGGCCCGTACCGTTTCCTAGGTATTAATTTGTCTGTTTACAAAGTCTTGCCGCTCTTGGATCGAAACTGTTGGTACTATCCTCATTTATCTGGAGTGCAATCTTCAACAATGGAGCCCTACCAACAATGACCAATGTAGAAGATCGAAGTTCGGACCGTACCTTTTCCTGGGTACTCATATTATGCTTCTACCTACGAAGGTTCGCAGCTCTGCCTTAGAAATTGTTTACGTTTGAATTTTGGCATTTAATTGCATGGGCGATTACAGCACCATCTAGCGTCCGAGATTTAAAATATTTCTGAGTACTCATTGACCTTAAAATAAACCTCACTACTTGTACGACGAGCTAGAAAATAAACTTACACTACACGCTTAAGGCAAATTCTTCCAAAACCACCACCAACACTCCACATTATCAGATCAAACCCATTGCCACTAAGGTAACACTCGGTGTATCCCATTTCAATGTTTTCTCTACTCCCCATTTTGTAACCTCTTTTCCGTAAAGGCCAGTGTTTACGTATGCAAGTAGTGAGAACTTGTTTCGGTATAGAGGACAGACAGACGCATGATCGGGCTACGAAACAGGAAAGCAAGCGGAAAACCAAGAAAAGGGAAATATTCGGAAACATCCCATCTATAAACAAACTCATGCACAAAACTATTCTCAATAGGACATTGTAAATGTACAACACCATTACCATCCACCTTATTCAGTTGCTCTATCTCCCCACACTTTCTGTTTTCCGCTTTTATGGGGGGTAAAGGCATCGTTGCAAACAAACAAACGAATTGAACAAAAAAAAGGGGGAGACACTGTGTTGCTTTAAACTTCTCTCTGTCTCTCTCAGAAGCTATAAATGCTGCTACACACAGGGTCTCAAGCGTTATCGAGTGTTCTGATCATGCACGAGTGCCACTACTTTTTCTTATGACCCCCTTTTGTAATGACGAGTTCGAGTTTTGAGTATCGGATTTCAATTCAACCAATCGTAAAACGGGAAGCACTTCAGTTCCGTTCTCTTCTTCTAGTATTATATTCACTAGTTTGGTTCCTTTTGCCCTTTCCAACCATCAAATGGGGCTCGCAGCGTCAGCCAAACAACTAGATCAATACAAAGGAAAACTAAACAACTATGAGGTGGAGTAACTTACATGCACTTTCGTACTTCTTTTTTTTTTCTTTGGTTCGTTTCTTTTTTGTTTTGCTTCTTTCTCTCTTTTTAGTGTTGTTAGATAGTAACAATGTAGGAAATACTGTTCCGGAACAGTGATTATTGGAAATGATTCCAGATCTGGAACAGTTCATGTTAGTAAAAAAACGATTATGTTATGAATGGACAAGATGATTCCAAGAATTGTTTTGGCTAAATTTCTCTTTGTTTCCGTTGGTGTTATTCGAAACGAAAATGGTGGAAAATACTAAATATTCAAATGTGCAAAATATCTTTTCTGTACTGTAATTTCGAAAATAAATTCAGTCTTAATCTCTTCTTTGATAAGATATACACAGAACGTAATGCTGATAAGACGCGAACATACAATAATATAAAAAAATCCCTTTCGGTAGGCCTACAGGCTGAGGTAGATTTCGAAGTTTCGCTGGGAGCCGGGCCTCGCCCCCCAACTTCAGTGCTTTTGAGAGGATGCGATTCCTTTATCTTAACCAAAATCTCCCTGCAGCACTACACTACCACGGAGTACATCTTCACCCTCCCACGGTTGGCTGCGCCCCCAAAAGGAAGATTTGCCCCATTTATTGTAACCTACTTTTGGTCATACACCTTCATTGAAAATTTCGTTTCTCTACCTTCAATGATTTGGAAATTGGGTTTTTGGTACGGCCATTTTGGATCCAAGTTGACGACTTTTTGAAAGTTTTCTTATTTTGTCGTGACCTACTTGTGATAGTACAACTTCAAGTAAAATTCATTTATCCAGCTCAAACAATGTGCAAAATGGGATTTTGGGCGGTCATTTTGGATCCAAGATGGCTACATTTCCCAAATGTTGTGATATTTCCCTAAGCTACTCGTCATAATGCACCTTTATGCCAAATTTAGTATCTCTAGCTCAAACGGTGTGGAAAATGGATTTTTAGGTCCGCCATTTTGGATCCAAGATGGCGTCTTTGAACTCATTAGGTAACGTTTTCATAATCAAAAAGTGATGTTGTACCTTTATGCCAAATTTGATTTCAATAGCCCCAGCGGTTTAGGCTGTGTATTCTATACAACAATGGGCTCGGCGGCCATTTTGGATCCAAGATGGCGACCGATTTTGTTCATTAACGAACTTAACCCAGCTATTAAGCCTAGAAACAACATATAAAAATTTGGTTCAAATATCTTCAAAATTATGGCCGCTAGCGTGTTAATATATATATATATATATATATATATATATATACACTTTCATATCGTACCGATCTCAATAGGTATATTTTCTTCGAAATCTACCTAAAAACGAGAGGTTCGTATCAGTTTCTATACCGTAACAGCAATTTTCCTTAGACACAGCACCTCCCTCAGCACAGCACCGCTTCTTCATCAGACACCAAAGAGGTGGTGTGTCTGATGAAGACACAGAAACTGTTACGAACCTCTCGTATTTATATTATTGTGTGTTAAAGCCTTATCAGCATTGCGTTCTGCGTATATATATCTTATCACGACAAGAAGCAAGTACTGTATATTTTTACAATATTTTTCTTCTTTGAATTTTATTTATGGCCAGTGGGCGTTAAAATGTTATGGGGATATTCTCTGGGACCTCGTGTATTTTCCCACTTACCCATTTTCTTGTGTAGAGGGAGAACCAGTGTATTTACGTCCAGCATATGATTGTGAATTAACTACCCTTCCCCTCACATACTCCTCTTTTGATGACAAATAACACCCTGTTTATGGTTTCAAACTTCCCGGAATGCTTGGGGTAGAGGATGTGGAAAGAATTTTGCCTGGAATTTCAGTTTGTAAGAATATAAACCAAAATTGATATGTGTAAATAGAGTTTTTCTGGATTTCAGTCGATTTTTGACTATAAAAAAATTGAAGTTGAAGGAGTGTGCTCGAGAATTTGTGGGAAGTAACAGTCTTCCATTGGGAGCGGTAGGGAAAAATCCCTGGGGTGTGTATGATGAAAGTTGGACAGGAACCATTCCAGTATTTGTCTGCTTTGACAGAAATACTCTTCAAATTGTGTTAGTGTGACCGGTCGCTGGAATTGAACGCAAGACTTTCCAAAATGCGAAGCTAAAGCTCTAACAACTGAGCTATGACTGCTTGGTTACATGTCTTTTTGTACAGGGTGATTCCAAACTAATTCAGTGGCGGCTTATTCGAAGTATTGGCGAAGACTTACTTCACTCATTTTATCATGTATTACTAATTGAAAGAACACATATGTATATAAAAAGTCGAAATATTAATATAAATATTTATCAGTTAAAACCAAGGACATTTGACCCCATATAGATTCTGACAGGATTTCCAATTGAGGGAGTGTAAAGCCCAAATTGACGTGGTTGCAGAGTTTTGTAAAATAATAATAATAAATAAAATTTTGGCGGTGTTCAATAATTTGTGTGTGAAACTCCGCATGAAAAGGGGTTCTGGATGATTCTCTGAGAGTAACGCGTACTAATGATAGGAAGAACACAGCATAAGAAAAACGTTCGAAGTGCTGTACCACTAGTGATATTCGTAAACCGTATGTAAGAGATCCAGTGCTTTTATGGATTAAATAATAAAATGTCATATTGCTATCAATTATAACTGTAAGATTTCGATTCTTTTCAATCCGAAGGAATAGATTTATTGTATACCTTAGCCGTACATAATAATGGTGCAGTATTTCCTTTCAAGGTAAATTTGAGGAATATTTCGCTCCCAAAAAATTAACTTTCACTATGCAGTTGCTAGTCGGTTTAATTAGAGTTTCAAAGTGTCGTAAGCAGATGAAGGTAATTTAAAAGCTTTACGTCACCTCGAAACAAAAGCTTTTAAAGAATAATCAGTCTTCTTCTAGATAAAGAAAACATTGTTTTCATAAACTTTCTGTAAATTGCTCTGAATTCCTTACCAATTATTCCCAAATGTTATATTTTATTTTATGTCAATATACAGCGCCATCTGTTGATCAGATTATTCCGAAGAAACTAGTAAATATTTACTTAAACTCTTGCTATACACAAAGGAAAGAAACAAGGTCTGTTCATCGACAACAAACTGGCTCTCATGGTATTCAACTGTACCCTCGACAGGGCAATACATCAGATTATGATAATGCAATCAAGGGTTGCCACAATAACATATAGTCAAATTGCAGCATGTAGAGGACTCTGGTCTGCAAATACTATGAATGTCATGTAGAGTGGACGCGAATACGGGGTTGAAAGGAAAAGCTTTGGATCTTTCAACACGGAGATTGACTGAAAACAGAATTTGCTTCGTCTTAACAAACAGCATTGCAAACAGTCCTCTACGCACCCCTATTTTTCAGTTCTTACAAGTGTGTCCTGATTAACAAGCAAATAAATTCTGAGTAAAAAGTGCCTAGATCCTGTAATGATTGAGATGATTGAGTAGATACTGCAACGTATCAGGAACATGAGACTGATTTGGCATGGCATAAGACTATAGTGTCAACTGAAATGAACGTCACTCTATACAAAAGCCTCACTTAAGTTATAGTTGCTCAAGAAAAGTGTACACGCTATCCCATAGGACGTCAGACCAATTTGGTGTACGACCATTCTCCATTATATCACAGAAAACCGTATGCAGATAATAAATCAACCTTTATTTTTACATGTGTACGACGTATTTCCTCGTTACTCCCAAATACTTTCTTTCCTCAGCGGTAGATCACTCTCATGTTAATTGATTATTTTCTTCAATATGCTGGTAAATTGGTTCAGCATTTCCTGTTAGCTGAAATACAGCAGTGCTAATGAATCATGATGCGGAATGCAGGAAATACTTGTGGAGTCATCTGGTGGAGAAATTTTAATTCGTCGTTTCTTAGTAATGCCGTGTCACTAAGGTAGCACTAAGCGCTGAGAGACCATTTGAATTTTATTGGTTTGCCTATAGGTAGTAACCAATAGGATTAAAATGCTCCCTCGGCGCTTAGTGCTCAGTCCCGTGTAAAATTCAATGTATGTATCACGAATTTAGTCAATGTCACGTGTTTACCATACTTTACGCTATGTCACTTTGATGCCAAAAATCTCCGAAAGTGATAGTTGGAGATGCCAAATTTTGCACAGTGATCACACCTCATGAGTAGATGGTTTTCGGCTATAGAAATGTGGGATCAAGTGTTGGATGTACAATGAAGAAAAATATTTAAAATGAGGATTGATCACGCCTGTGAGTTTGCTTTTCATTTTTAGTTGTAAACATGGACATTAAGTCGTTTCTCACGAAGTTCAAAGCCAAAACCAATTTCCTGTGATGATGTTTTAACACAAATATTAAAACTCCCTTGACTTAATTAAGTTAACCTCTTTGATGGTTTTTCTAGTTTAATTTTGTGGTATAATATCGATATAACCGAAAACTTCTTTATTGTTTTTAACGTCGGTCTCTCAGGTGCTAGAAAAGCCATCGGGTTGGAAGTGGGGACATTCACTGTGATCAAGAAAGGCACTTTGCGGACTCACTGCAGTTATAGCTCGAGTAGTGGCGAAAATGAATGAATGTGTTGTAGCAACTCGTTCAGGTTTGTCTGCTCTATGGCTTTGAGGTGGATTTGTCCGCAGTCGAATCAAGTCGATGAATACGTCAAGCTTTTTGGAGTAATTCTGTGAATGAACGCACTATCAGGCATTCGTTCCAGAAATTCAGCTCGGGAGTATTTTCCTCTGTGCGATGAATAGAGCCGTAGGTGTCCACAGGCCCTGAAAGCGGCTACAGAGCAGGACAGTAGCCACCGGTTTTTGATGAAACAGTCAGAATTCACATTCATCATATACGCAAGGCGTACATGTTGAGCAAGTGGGTACCACACACACTGTCAGAAGCCAACAAAGAACAACGAGGTACAGCCTGTTTGTCGTTGCTCTGTCGGCAATGCAACATTCGATCGAGTGCTCACTAGTGACGAAAGTGGGTCCTGTATGAGACTCTCAAGCATGCCAAATAGTGGTTGTCCCTATGGGACCCTGTGCCTCAAACCATAAGACCAACTCTACACCCATGCAATATAATGCTTTGTATCTGGTGGACTCTTCGCCAAGTGGTACACTACGAACTGCTACCATCGGGCCTAACCACTACTACAGAGCTACACTCACAACTGTAATGAGTGCAACATGCACTGCAGCAGAAGGAACCAGCATTGGTGAATGACAATGGTGTGCAGCTTCTTGCCGACAAGGGCAGGCCGCACGTTTGGTAGCCAGGGATACCAAAGAATGGCTTGGCTGGGAGACACCTAACTTTCTGGACCTTGCACCAACACATTATCACCTCTTCCCTTCCCTGGACAACCACGTCGTGGGAAATCCTTCGCCAATGAAGCAGATTTGTTGCAGGAGTTCACGGCCTTCTTTACGTCCAAGATCCCCAGTTTTACCGCCAAGACATTGCGCAACTGAATGGTTATGGGGATTACATTTAGGACTAACGGTAAGAGACATTTTCCGTATAACTTTATGTTACAGACTATTAAAAATGGTAAAACCTTTTTTGGTTGCCTTGTAGATCTCTTAAAATCGTTTCAGATTTTCTGGTTAATTTCTTAAGTTCGGATCTCACTGTGTGTTATTCCAGTTGTGGTTAAAAGAGCCGGTTCGAGTAGTGTTCGAACTGTTCCTGCGAACAGAGCGCTACAATTTTGGGGGCGCGAAACATTTCGGGTGCAAGTGTATCGTCTGAGTTCCGAAAGTTAAATTACTATTTATGAGGGCACATCAAAAATGTAGAACAGAGCACGGATTGACTTAGAGCTGGCTCTGGTGGTTAGTCCCCTGCTAGTTGTCAAGAGCAAACCGATTCCGTGTCACTGGAACCGTTAAAGTACGCAAAAGGAACGACGTGCGTCCAGATTTAAACACCAGGAGCATCTATCCATTACTTGCGTTATATCCTTGCCAGTATTACGACGCACAATCTTTGAAGTAAATTACGACAGTCGCTTGTTCTTTCTTCCTTCCTTTCTCTCATTCTTTTTTTCTTTCTCTGTCTCTCTTATCTTTCTCTTTTAAGGGCACTTTCGCTGGGATGAGACCGTGGAATATATTTTCTTTTTACCTTTAAAGGCAGTAATTTTGTGCCATTGTTTCTCTCGTAAAAGCTTGGTAGCGGAGAAAAGAGAAAGAGAGAGAGAGAGAAAAAAAGGAACATATTTCTAGAAACAAAAACGACATTTTCATGAATCGTATGTGGTTAGGTGTACGCCTGCCATCTAGCGAAGAACCTGTAAAGACAGGAAGAACAAAATGTCTTACTAGGCGGGAAAATAGCGTTTTACATTCATGTTCTTCGTTTGTTTTTTTATTGTACAGATATTTTATATTTTTTATTTGTATCTTTAGAAGGAGAAATGGCTGGTATCAAACATGAAAAGAGTATATATTATGTGATAATAAAAATGGGGGCAGGAAACTCAGAGATTGAAGCAAAAGCATTAAAATAATATTAATGTAGTTTGTCGAAAAAATGTAATTTCCTACGTATATAGAGTTTCTTATTTATAGTGGGGAAAAGAGGAATATAATGTGTATTTTAAATAGTAAAGATTTTATCATTACATTTTCTGAGATTCTCATTACATATGTAGTAATATGAGATCCTACTTCTATTATTCAAAGAAACATCTAGTCCTCTCCTAACGTCATCTTATTCACCTCTCAGAAACGCAGACTAATTCATCGACTAAAGCAGGAAGTGGGTTTTCTTATAACATGCCGTGTGCATTTTAATGGAAGAGTATTATAGGTGGTGTCATTTAGATCCTTTTCAAACAGAGATTCAGAAAAACGATGGCGGACACCTGAAACCCGCAACGTGAGGTGTGGATGGGAGTGGAATATCATAGTTCTAAGTATCTTTAATTCCTCGTTTTAGTCCAGGAAATCCACTGAAAAAAAAATACCACTGACCTAAATAATTCAACAAACATTATTTTTTATACTTTATACAGAAAGAGCGTACATTACACTTTTTAGAGCCCGAGAACTGGCCGCCATCTTGAAAATATATCGACAAAAATAGTTCTATTTTTTATTTATGTCATGAACGGGGACCCGTACACAAATTTTGCAGGAGTACAAAATGAAAGATCGTTTTTCCGTTTTGCAATTTTTCTTTAGTTTGTAATGGTTCGTGGTATCCTCAAATCTTACAACTTTAATTTAACTCAATTCCCGATATCACAGAACGTTGAAATTTTGCACAGTGACGTAATTCGGGTGACAATACAATACTCCACTTTTACTAGCATAAGATATTTCTATACATTTGTATATTTTAAAAGCACACTTTAATATTGATTTCTTTATCCTAAAATAAATACTACTCTGTAATGATGTTGTGTTTTGATTGGTTGCAGAACACTTTAAGATTTGGCCACAAAATCTTTAGCTTGAGAAAATGTATTCGAACACCAAAATGACTCGAGAAAAAATAATAGACTTTTTAAATACATAATGTTTATGCATGAATAAAAAGAGTCCTTTATACATTCTTGAATTAGCGCCCCCCATGCTTTTATTTTTAGTCATGCATAAACAAAATTATTTTTCACTTTTCGGTACGAATTGATTAAGAAAAGAATATCTTTAAAAATATTGTTTTATATTTTTTTTCTGAGTCACTATCACAATTTTCCACTTAGGCTGAACGGTTACAAAGTTATCATTTGCTTTAATGTTGTAAATTTCAACTCTTAACAGGAAAACGAATATATATATCATCATCATCATATTCAGCCGTTTTCTATCCACTGCTGGATGAAGGCCTCCCCCTTTTCTTTCCACATATCTCGGTCTGCTGATATCCTAATCCATGTAGCTCCTGAAAAACGCTTGATTTCATCTACCCATCTTACATTTGGACGTCGTCTCGGTCGTTTCTTTTCTCTAGGAATCCACTGTAGTACATTTGTCGTCCACCTTCCATCTGTTCGTCTAGCTATGTGACCGGCCCATCTCCACTTCATCTTCTTCGCAGTCTTGATTACATCCTCTACCTTTGTTTGTGCGCGAATCCATTCATTTCTCTTCCTGTCCCTCCTGGTTATTCCTAGCATGCACCTCTCCATTGCTCTTTGTGTGACTCTCAATCTTTGAGTCGTTTGCGCATTCAATGTCCAAGTTTCGCAGCCGTACATCATTACAGGTAAGACACATTGATTATAAACTTTACGCTTCAGACACATTGGAAGTTTGCTTTTGAAAATAAAGTGTAGTCTTCCAAAAGAACTCCACGCCATTTTACATCTTCTATTTATTTCATCAGTCAACTTTGCATTCGATGTTTTAAGCTGGCCTAGGTAAACATACTCATCAACTATGCCTATTGTCTCTCCGTTAATCTTCACTTCCTTCTTTGCAG
>JAGDQP010012185.1:0-23418 GCA_022664845.1 Lepisma saccharinum
CTTGCAGGTAAGCAACGCGTATCCTTAACTCTGTTGTTTGTTCCTGATCCTTGTGTCTTTTGCTCCCTTCTTCTTCCTCCGGTGTTCTTACTCTCTTCTTTCTTGTTTCTGGGTCTTCTGTCATAGTTGGTGTTCCAATCTCTTGGACGTCCATCGCCTCCCCACGGGACAGGCTCAATTTCCTTACCCTTCTTAACTCCATCGAATTTTCTGATGTCTTATTTGCCTATTTCCACTCGGCATTTACTTCTGCTACTATCTTGTCCTCCAGTTCTTTGTCCTCTTTGGATGATCTTGATTTATTTGCATTTATTTCTTTTTTTTTAATCTTTTCTGACCACTTCAGCTTATATGGATTAGTTGCTGATATTTCCTTCCCGTCCGAATTTCGAAAGTTTCTCCACTCGGTTTCGAGCTTCTTCATTCCGGATTTATTTATGTCCGTGTATTCCATTATGGTTCCCGTCGACAGCCTTCTTTTTGATCTATCTGTCATATCCGAGTTCACAAATTCGTAACCGTACACGCACTGGGTCCTTTCCTAATACTTACTATTGTGAGTGTCAGCAACAACATTCCCGGAGACGCAGTTCAGAGAGCACGAGACCCAGGAGGCCGTAGCGCCCGATGCCTCCTTGAACACGATAAAATTTAAGATACTGTTCTGTTCACTTTATGTCGCTTGGGTTACCAAGTTTGCCCGATCGTTATGCAACCAACCAAACTCAAATGCGTGGTTGGTTGCCTACCGCTAAGTTATGTTCCGTTTAGTTTTTTTAAATTTCTTTTAGTTTTTTTTTGTTCTTCCGGTTTATTTTTGAAATGCTGAGTAATGATTTTTCATTTTACACTACGTACGTGTTGGCTTGAACGTGGCCTTTCTTGCGGTTCTATAAGATTTACGTGTACAACTTCGCCACTCAATAACTCCCCTCCAAAAAATCGGGGGAAGTTGGTGCTTGCGCTAGTTTATGTCACACTTATATGGAAAAAGTTCACTTACTTGCTTTCCATGTCCAGTCCGTTTCTACCACATAAACAGCCGTTCAAACAGGAGCGACACCAACACACGTCTCTCCGCTAAGAAGTACACCACTCAAGTCCAATATAAATACAATATAAAAGTACAATATAAAAAGACTATTCAAATTTATCTTATATACAAAACGAAAGAAAAGAACATGATAATTTATTAGCACGGATACAGTAAACGCCATTTTACACCGTTCTTCAATAAATTAAACAACACTCATATTAGTAATAAAGACTATGAACATGTTAAACATGTCTGGGAAACGTTTCAAATAAAAACTTAGAGCGTTATTACGACTGACACCTTAAAACTGATATATTATTATTAGCAGATATGTTCCAGAGCTTCAGAGAGACGTGTTTAAAGGCTTATGAATTACATCCAGCTTGGTATTGTACGAGTCCCGGACTAGCTTGGGATACCATGATGAAAATGACAAATATACTAATAGAACTGTTGACTGATTAAAATTTTTATCCATAAAACAGGGTGTTTCTTGTAGTTTGGGAGCTGCTAAAGACAAATCTGAGCTTAGATTTTGGTCCTGCACCTGATTTAGAAATAATGCTATTAATAGTATTAAACTCTAGACCCTGGCCCGGAATGTCAAATTGATGATCACCACTAATTATCACAGATTCACTAATGCTATTTCATTGGAGAGCTGATTGAACACCGATTCCAACGAGGTATATTTGAGATCCATCACGCCCAATTTGTAGAAAAAGAAAAAGAAATAAAATTGGCCGAAAATTATTTTCTGAGAAATTGGGGTAATTTGGTAACACGTGCTCTACGCGGACATAAACTCGGAAACTTATAAATTAGGCACTCATGTATAATATATAAAAATCAGATAGATTCCTCTATAAGGCGAGAAACAATGTAAAACTAAAGTTGCTCTATGAACACACTGTAAAACGAGTTTCAAAGGAGAAACGAATACATATTGCAATATACATATATAAAAGAACATAGTATATGAACCAACGTTCATACCTAGTTCTTTCTTTTATGTGTGATCTTCCCCTTATAAGTGTCTGCAGTGTCTCTAACAAGTCCGGAGCAATAGTCTGCAAGCATATCTGGCTTACATTGATAACGTTTCTTTACTGCTGATATTGTTTGATAAAGCTGATCACTATGTTCATCACTTTATCTCCTAGATTTGCTGGAGAGAAATCCAGGTTGCTGTTTAGGAAATACAGTTGCAGAGAGATATTGCATCCACGTTTTCATAACTATTCAGTAAATTGTCCGCCTGTGTTTTGCAATTTTCAGCCTTTGTGTTGTCTAAGAAACCGGAGTATTATATCTTCAATATTAACTAACTTTGTAGTTCAAGAGGACTAAGTTACGTATTGAAGTCCTGGTTCCCTCTGAGATATGCAATTGGTAAAACTAGGAGGAGGTTGCTATTGGGTATCAAAATAAACCTTAGATTGTTCTTGGATGAGTCGATAAAACGTCTCCACTCCTGTTCAACATGTGTCTCAGCCAAATGCAAGAAACGTATGATATAGTGATTCTTAAATTAGAAAAACGTCAGTACAACCTTTATAAATGACATATTGTGCAGATAAGTTATATACATACTTACAGCACTACATACTTGATATACGAAACAATGCTCTTTCTTACGCGAATGGGATAATCGAGCCTGAGATATTCGCTACAAGAGGAAAGAATTTCAGCTACGCAGTACAGAGGAAGCTGGTGTCAAGAATGTTGCAAACGCCCCACTAGTCACCCTCAAGACATATATCTACCTCCACTCCATATTATGCTTATGCTTGGCCTTATGGATTATTTGTGGCTGCAATGGACAAGAGCGGAGCAGGTTTTCAGTGTGAGACTCGTAAATTTCCAAATCTCAGCGCCAGCAAAGTAAGGCTCATGTGTATCTTAGCACCCAGATAAAGGTATATGGGACAAGGACTTCGATACGTCGTTTAGCCCTTTCAAACTGCAATGTTGGGTGTCGTTCAAGAGTTAGTACTCCGGTTTCTTAGGCAACATAAAGACTGAAAATTACAAAACACAGATGGACAATTTACTGTATAATTATGAAAAAACATGGATGTAATATGTCTCTGAAACTGCATTTTCTCCACAGCCAAATATGCTTGCAGACTAGTGATGGGGAATGGTTAGGGACACCCCAGACACCCACATGTGGAAGGTCACACGTAAAACAAAGAACTAGGTATGCGTGTTGGTTCATATGATGTGTTCTTTTATCTATGTGTATTTCAATATGTATTTGTTTCTCTTTGAAACTCGTCATACAGAGTGTTCATAGAGCAATTTCGGTTTTACATTTTTTCTCGCCTTGTGGTAGTCCAGTCTTTGGTTTTTGGTTTGTTGTTTATTTGTAGAAGCTCCGCGACAAGTACCTTGTCTTCTGTCCTCAGTTGTTTTCTTGCCTTCTAGGTTTCTTCTTTTCATGGTAATGGCAATGTGGCGACTGTGGCCAAGCAGTATCAATGTGTTTCTTGAAATGAGGTTTTCAAATCTGGACTGGGTTAGGGATATTGTGGGGTTACTTTATTAGGCTAGATTGCTGTAGGGTTATTTTATTGGGTTAAGTTTCTGTAAGTTCATTTTATTAGAATAAGTTTCTGAAGGGTTATTTTATTAGGATAATATGATGTAGGGTTATTTTATTAGGTTAAGTTATGGTAGATGTGAGAGTATTTTTCTAGTTCAGGTGGAGCATCTTGTAGACGTGATGTTGGGGTGGAGTTGTGGCGATGTTTCCGACTTCTTGGTTCGGATGATTTCAGAGTATGTTCAAAAGTTGTTGCTGGAGTCGTTTGAGATGGTCCTGTACATAGCCTGTCTCTGCGGCTTCGTGGAACTGGAGGGTCCTCGTCCCTATTCATGACTTAATAGGAGTCGGACGGAGCGCATGGTTATGGACTCTGAAGTTTGATGAGATGGGAGGCTAGCTGCCAGGTGGAGCTCGCGTAGGCCATCATAGCTCGGATCATCGCGGTGTAGATGTGATAGCGGGTGGTGTACTGGAGAGCTGGGTTTTTGAGTAGAGGGAAAAGGATGGTGGTTCGTTATTTTGCTTTAGTTGCTAGGTTGTCTATGTGGTCGACGAAGGTCAGTTTTCTTTCGAGTGTGAATCCAAGATATTTGGTTTCGTTTGTGAAGGGAATTGCCTGGCTGAACAGCGTGAGAGGGAGGAGCTTGGCTCTTCTCTGGGTTAATTTTGATTCTCCACTTTGTCACAAAATAATCAATTCTCTCAAGCTGAAGGGTGACTGCAAGCTGGACGTAGTTGAAATTTCTGTTCGTGGTGATAATGGTCGTTTCATCGGCGAAGGTTGCTAGGCTGCATGCTGGTGTGGTTGGAAGATCGGCAGTGCACAGTGTGTAGACAAGAGTGAGAGCACACTGCCTTTCGGAACTCCAGCTTGGATTGGTTTTGGTTCTGAGTAGGCTCCATCGTATCGGACTTGGAGTTCTCTTCCATTGAGGTAGGAGTGGATCAGTTGGATATTGTAGTCAGGGAACTGTTGTTGGATCATCTTGCTGGTGAGCTCTCAACGTCAAACATTCACAAAAGCTTCTCTATGTCTAGAAAAACTCCAATGATGAATGCGTAGTTTTAAATCCTAGAGTGAGTTTGTCCACCACACGTAAAAGTTGTAGTTCTGACGGAAACCAAATTGGTGAGAAGAGAGAAGATTGTGGGATTCTGCATGGCTCCGTAGTCAGGTGATTAGGAATTTTTCGAAGACTACTGATTGTGGAGAGGAGACTTATGGGGTGATATTTCTGGGGAGAACAGTGTTTTTTTAGGTTTAGGGATCATACAGATGGAGGCTTTCTTCAGGAGGAGGGGAAGTGCTGGGTTAGGAGTATTGTGTTGAAGAGAAGGTAGAGATACACTGATAATCTTCGTGGGTCTTCCTTGAAGGCTTGGTTTGGGTTTCGGTCTTGAACGGGAGCTTTTGTGTTTAGGTGTCGGAGGATGGTTGCTACTTCTTTGGGTGTACTTAGCTTTGGTTCTTGTTGAAATCCTTTTGCGATAGCTTCTTTCTCTTGTTGCCTTACTGACTGGATTGTTTCTTCTTCATATATGTTATGTTTTGGCTGGAAGGTGTCTTCTAATTTAGTGGCGAAGATTTAAGTTATCCGTCCGGTGTGAAGCTGAGTCCCTGGAGTCTCTTGCAGAGGGCGAGTCTTCGTTTTTGTGGTCTATTTTTCTGGACACTTTCCAGAATGTGTAATTTAGAGCGTCAATCTCTCGTAGCTTCTGTCCCATTTCTGGTTTCTTGGTATTGTCAGTTACCTCTCCATTATCTTAGTGAGCCTGTTGTAGAGACATTTGAGTTCCGGAGTACCCGTCGCCTCCACCACGTAATGTTCCTTTAGAGTTTTGAATTGGTAGAGTCAAAGATACACGGGAGTGGTTCCAGCCCTCAACCCTTTATTTTATTTACTGATAGCAAGGTGCTTGTTAATCTACAGAACCAGCCCGACAAGACCGGCAAGTTTGAGCGCGTAAGATTATACATTAGCAATTTTCAGTTTGAAGTACGCAACAGACAAGGAAAAGATCAACCAGCAGATATAATAAGCCGTCTGGAACAACCGTCCGACATTGAAAAGGATATCGATGACAAACAATTGAAGAAAGAAGAAAATACAAAAACATAGCAAACAGATTAAAGAGCACTGATATAGTTACCGCCTCAGAACAAGATTTAGTATTCCGTTCTAATGCTTTGTAAGAAAATTTTTCATCCAGCATAATATCTCAACTTAAACTTTAATTACTGAACAAGAAAAAGATCCTTCCTTTTCTGGCATAATAAAGGCGCTACATGGGATAGAACCAATAATAAATACGGCAATAAGAGCTGCACAGTTATACATTATTAAGGACAAAGCTCTTTATAGAGTACAAAAAAACACGGCACGGCAAGGTATACCTCTTGTGCATACCACAGACACTGACAAGAAAACTATTTGAGGAAGTACATGCTAGTCCTATTAGCGGCCATTTTGGAGTAACTAAAGTGTACAAACATTGTCTACAAAGATAGTATTTCCCAAAGATTAAACAGCTAATTGGTTTAAATAGCAGTCAGTGTTCCAGCTGTGAGGTATTAAAAATGCACACCAGTAAGAAGCATGGTGAATTACTTCAACATCCAACAAAGAAAATTAGCGAGGAGATGGCGTATGATACATGTGGTCCTATATCATACAAAGCGAAAAGTCTAAACATCAACGCTGGAATTGAATGTGTCACGTGCCATATGACAGCAAAGATAACTGAACATCTCAATGCACAGTCCGTTTCTACATTCCCAGAAGATGACTTATCCATGTTTTTTGAAGCCCCAAGAGTTTTGTACCTTGATTTGTATGCAGTTAACACAAGTAAGGCTATAAAACAACTCGCCCAAAAATACAACATTGAACTCAAGTATAGCCCAGCGTTCAATCATAATACAATCGGCGTGGTGGAACGAGGTATCAAAATTCTTCAAGATATACTTAAGCATAAGGTCCAGGAAAATATTAACGATTGGCCCCAAATGTTACAAAGAGCAGTGTTCAGCTATAATTGCTTCCCAAACACGACCTCAAAAGAGGGCGCCGCAGGGAGGCCAACGAATACCAGGGCAATCACCGAGATGAACAACTCTGCATTTATATTCCTACCAGGTAGTTTACTATACTTCTTTGATGGCAACGTAGAAATAGTCATCAAACTACGGAATAACAATGGGGAAAATTGAAGTAATCATCAGTTACGAAGATGCAGAATTTATTCAATTTCGTCTTCACATAGACTTCTCGGCAGCCCACCTCCAAAATGATAGCTGTATTTGATACGAGAAACTAATAGAAATTATGCACCAACGAGAGAAACAATTCGTGGACACAATTTCACAAACGATACCATGCGATTTTAAAATAGGATGTGTAAAACGACATAAACGAATGCTCTTTCAATTCTTAGCGGGTTAGCAAACTTTGCGCTAGGTGGATATAATATGTACGAAACGCACCAACTTAAAAATGCAGTCAATCAATTATGACAGCAAAGTGATTATTTGAATGATGAAATACAATCAATCAAACAAAGCCAATATCAACTAACCGACATAGTAGAAAATATTACTCTTGCAGTAGATAAAGCAATATCGCAAGTGCATAGTAAAATTATCCAACTTCCCTGTACCACGACATCGAATGAACGTTTTCTAATTACTCTACAAAATTATTAACTTCTCGAAAATCATTTCGATAATATTTTACAAAGTTTATTACAAAACACAGTCAATGGTGTTTTAATCAAACCCTCACTGGCAGCGGAAATAATTCAGATCCGTCCAATTTTACGTAATTCTTTAATCGCAGAGGACCTTGGAATATTCTACCAAAGTTCCAAGAGTTTTTTACTAGCCTTTGATCCAGTACTCGCTAATCTTGATATTATACTGGAAATCCCCAATATCAAAAAGTCAGGTTACCATTTAGTCTTTAAAACTTTTAACAATGGCTTCTTAACAAATACAGTCCACCTTAAAATAGTATTACCAGATTTCGTAATAAAGTCTGAAAAGGCAGTATTTGGAAATAGATATGTTGCTTTGTCAGAAACATAATTTGTTTTCTATATGCAAAATAGAGGACCAGGCCAAGTCACGGAAAACAGATTGCCTATATGATTTAATTTTTCAAACTTCTACAAAAAACTGCCAGATTAAACCACAATTTTCTTCACAAGAAGAGTTTTATACTTACTCAGCAATAGACATTCATCTGGCGATAAGAAAAGTTTATATTTTAAAAGCACACAATAGAATACTTCTTAAAAAGCAGCAAATTCAAGTAATTACTATACCCCATACAGCCAATTTGAACGCACCATCACGGACAACTTAAATTTACCTACCAGACGAACAATTGAACTGGCAATGGAATATATAACCCTACCCGAAACTTTATCACTAAACTTTACCCTAAATTTCTAAAACCTGCAACAATCGATAGGCAACCTACAAACATTATTAGACCACAAGAAAAATAAACTTCCAAGTAAGATTTCTGACTTGCACCTGCACTCTTCACTTTGTTGGACTATAATAATAATAGTCACTATAATTTTCATATTATTTGTCATACTATCAGTTACATTGTGTATTATATATTATCGTATAAAGAAACAGGGAAATCTGAAATAACTCATTGTCTCCTTTCAGAATACCTATGTCTATATATGTTATTGCTAGTATAGTTGCAATAACAGCCATTGTAATGTCGATCATATTTATATACATACTATGTCAAGTTGTTAAAGGTGTGTATCAGCCAGACACGGGAATGATAAGGTCGGGAGTACAATATCATCGCTTGACGTAGAACGTCACAATATTAGTGAAACCAATAACTGCAAAGTGAACATTACACCTACAGAAATAACAACATTATACAAGGACACGACACTCACCAGTGATCCAATCACACAAACACTAAGTGAACTTGTATACAAGTACTAAATTTTCACAGCAACCACTAATACGGCCCTAAGAACCGAGGATAATGATGCATCATGCTGAATCTGTCTGTTCTGCGGTACACCGTTATTAGTTTATAAGTGTTCCAGTGAAGCTGACATCCATCTATACAAGTGCATAGTGTAGTGATAAAGTGATCTCGGATTAAACGGGATATAATAGTGAGCGAAAGAAATAGTTCACAAACCTTCTTTACTATTTTTCCCCAAAGGGGCGGGGACGTAATGACCAGCTTGTATTACGAACACGTGGACATTGTATAAACAAAAACACAGATGTTTATAGAACAAACATGTGGTTATGTAAGTAAACAAGTCATACACACACATTGGAGCAGACGACGATCAACTCCGCAAACTAACACCAGATGGAGCGAATAACGAAAGACAGAGGGAGCTGGAGTCAAGTAGGAGAAACAAGAGGAGCCACCCCTAAAATCACCTTTAAAAAGGACCTGCACAGAGCAAGACGCATCACTCATCCGCGGGTGGTCAGCTTCTCTCCTTCATCCGTTCGCAGTATGCTAAGGAACTGGAACATCCTTGGTACGCAGTTCGCTAAGGAACTGGTACTATCCTGTACAGGTAGTTCGCTAAGGAACTGGTGTGCACTCTCACTTATAAAAACCTAATTTATCCAGTACGTAGTTCGTCAAGGAACTGGTACAACCACCTAACAAGTAATTTGCTAAGGAATTGGTGTCATCCGCACACGTAGTTCGCTAAGGAACTAGTGTGTACTCTTACCTTAATATTTATCCTGTACGCTTTCGCCAAGGAACTGGTACAGCTTCCCGACACGCAGTTCACTAAGGAACTGGTATCTTCCTATTTTCCACAGCCTCTATCTGATCACTCCATAGAATAAGATATCTCTGTAATCGTCCATACTTAAATACCTGTGAACAGTATTCTTTGGGACAGTAACTTTACTAACTTTGTTCTTGTATAGAAAAAAAGGGTTGAGGGCTGAAACCACTGCCGTGTATCCTTGACTCTAACAAATCAAAACTAAAAGTAACATTACGATATGATCCTGTGTTTACTGTGTTGGAGTTAATACTTTGTTGTGTTGTTGCTGCTTACCGCTGCAAACCGCACGACCAGCCGGCCTACTTTTGCGTTTGGAGTACGTTGGAGGGGAACAAGGAAAAGGGGGTATTTTACACGTTGTTCGGGGTTGATTTTGCTTTTTCCTGATAGTTGAGTGACGGTTTGGACTGGAAGGGTGACTTCTTGCAGTGCATCCTTGATATCTTCTACTGATGTATCAATTGCGAGTTCGCGGATGACTACACGGAGCGGGCGGTCTTGGGGGGTCTTTCTGTAGCTACTGCCGGTTTGTCTGTTAGTAGAATGCTAGGACATTCTCGAAGGCTCACATGGTCTTAAACTGGAGTTTCACGCCGTCTCAGGAGGGCTAGGAAAGAGGATGTTCTTCGCAGGCTTTGGCTAAGGACTGCTTGAATTTGTATTGCTCTTTGATTTCATAAATGAAGAGTGTTTTGACTTCTTTTTGGGTTCTTGCCTTGTCTGGTAGCCGGTTTCTTCTTCTTCTTCTTCTTTCTCCTTCTCTCACTCCTCCATTTCTTCTTGCTGGTTTTCTTGGCTTGTTTTGTCATTGTCTTTTTGTAGGTTTGCGAATGGATTGTAATTTCGGAAATCTATTAGGAACTGTACGGATGTTGTAGGTCTGAATCGCTTGTTTCTTGACGGTATATGAATGGATTTCCATCATCAATTGGGGGTGCTTTGGGGAGTGCTTCCTTGGTAATTGGTGTGGATTCAAGGTTCTTCCTGGCTGCGGCATCAGTATCAGACTGGAAAGTGACTTCAAACTCGAAAAAATCATGTTTTCTGGGGGTGACCGTCTGGGTTTTCAGCAGGCTGCAGAGCGGGTGGGGCTGTAGCCGACACTTCTTTGCGTGTTCTCTGGGCACTTTGGAGGCCGTCAAACATCTTGGATGTGATTGTTGTCGGTTTGAGCGTGAGTTGTCTTTTGCCCAGGGGCGGTTTTGGGGTGGTTTCGGGAACTTCCTGTTGGCCTCAGGACCCATACGTTTGGGGGACTTTTGCACTTGGGTACGTGTTTATTTCTGAGGGGTAAAGTTATAGCTTGATTATTGTGGTGAGAACGTAAGTTGAACTTCCGCCGGAACTTGCACTTCTGGAACTTTTGCAGAGAACTTCCACCTCTCTCTTTCACTATTCTGAATTCAGTGACCGTCTTCTCGTCGGTCCGCGCTTTATAATATACACCCAGCGATGCTTGTCAGCTTTACGCTCAGATGAAGATCCTGTAGATGCACAAGTGTGTGTTCGATGTGTGACTGTTTTAGTCTTTTGCATGATACAATCACTGCCTAACGGATGCGATAAATAAATAGAGTCAATATAAACTTTTACCTAGGTTTCTCCACCCTTGTTGCATGTGTGGTTTACCAGGTAAACTATCTAGTTTTATCCGATACAGGGATTTTTACAGAATATACAGCAATGCATATTCAGTTTATGCCCTCTGTAAGAAAATTTTTCTCGCGTTTCTCTATCTTCTTGTTTCACCTTTTTTCCTCTACTTTTACACATTCCGATTCGCAGTAAATGTCTCCGAAAGACAGAAAAACTAGCATCTACACCCGCGACAGATGCTTTAGGTGCATATAGCATGTGCATGCGGAGATCGCCGGTAGAAGTTGGAGACTGGTCACTTCTCAGGGCGGAACTTTCCGGGGCCATGACAATCAAAACTTTCTTTCTTTCTCACCGAATGCCCGATCAAAGAGTAACCCGTGGCTTGCCACACGAATTTAATTCACATGATGTGCAATCCTTTCTCAGAGAAGAGCTAACTAATGATGAGGTAACAGTCAGCCAGTTAACGAAGAAATATAATACAGCGACTATTGTTGGAATACCACTGTTTCTGGTCAGACTGCCCTCTGTTGAATGCAAGGCGGCACTAGATGGGGTTAACTTGATCCACCGAATTACAGTTCGGTACGAGGTCTATATCAACTATGGCATAGTCTCTCAATGTCATAATTGCCAACGCTGGGGGTTTCATGTGAGTTCCAAATGCCACATTAAACCGTCTTGTGTGAAATGTGCAGTCTTGTACACAACAAGGAAATGTGGGAAGTTAAAGGACACACTTCAAAATTGCTGCAACTGCTCGGCGGTTGGCCACCCTGACAAAAACAAAGGCTGCAAATTCTATCGACAAATCAACGCACGCAAGACAACTGGTGGCCAAAGTCACCCAGACAGACATCCCAGACAAAACGGACAAAACACCTCAAACCTGCTTTCCCATCCTCGACAATCCTCTAACCCGACTCCACCTCCTCAACCCTTTAACCCGACTCCGTTTCCTCAGCAACCCTCTACTCCGAACTTCACCTTCTTGTCAGCCCTCTAATCCGACTCCACTTCCTCAACAACACTGTAACCAGACTCCATCCCCTAAACAATCCTCTAACCTGGCTTCACTTTTTCGAAAACTCCGGACTGGACTTCGTTCTCTGGGCATGCCAAATCTGGACCATCTGCCACATCCCACCTCCCAATGCCCAAATATAAGCAACGATCACGTAGACCCAGAAACCGACGAGATATCAGACAAGTTAAGGACAGCCATAGTGACACTTTCTCTGACACGAAAGGCGAGATACGAGCTCGTAAACTTGAGGAAGAACACGAGCAGAAGATCAGAAGCAGTGGCAACCCAACATAATCAGAAAATAAGGATAATCTTTTAAATAACAATAACAGCCATGCTAAAGCCACGCAATGTAACCGTCCCCTAATCACGGTTGCAGCCCCTGATCTCATTGCTAACTTTGGTAACATTTCGCTAAAATTGCAGGATATGGGAACAACTTCAATTTAGTAACTTCAATTCAAAACATAAAACCAGATACTTAGGGGAATTTCAACTATTGTATAAACAGACTAAATTTCCTATCTTTAAAAATTTGACTTAATTCTTAGTTAAATTTATGCTCTCCTATGGAGCATAATTACAATAGTAATCCTAACCTTAAGATGCTCACCTGGAACTGTGATGGGATCTCAGATAAAATAGCATAACTATTAGATTATATGAACTGTGAAAAATAGAGATTGCATTCATTGGTGAGATGAAAATAACAGAAACTAAAAAAAATTACATCCCCGGTTTTGTTTGTCAAAGGCGTAGGTGCTGGGCAGGGCACACTAGTCCTAATTAAATCAGTCATCAACCATCTATTAGTACAACTACCTGCTCTCCAAGCACTAGAGGTTACAACCATCCAAACATTTATTAAATAGAATCCATTAATTGTAGCTGGCATATACCAATCACCATCGAAAAGAGTGATTACCGATGATTTTGCACCCATTGGTGGACTAGGTAATAGAACTCTACTTGAACAGCAAGCGCCCATATTTCTGTAGCATTAACATAAATTGAAACGGTACAAACATGTACAGCTATGTATCTACTTTTAGATGACAAGTTCTGATTCAGTTTAACGCCACGAACTAACCACATAACGTGAGACATACTCCAGATATCCTGGACACAGAACAGGAACGTTACCAAAATGTTGATGAATGCATGGCTATACAGGATAGAAAAATTCTCAACTCCAATCACATTACGATTGTAATCACTATCCAATCTACAGAGGACGCAAAAGTAAACGCACCGCGGTTCGAAAAGGGCGGACTGGGATAAGTTTCGGAATGGAATTATCTCCAGACTACTTGCCCCTGCCAACCCCATGACCACTCAAGATTTAGAAAACACTGCAATATCCCTGACAACTGCAATACATGAATGAGTTAAAACCTCTGTGTCGTACCGGAGGCAGTGTTCACCAACCTACGAACTCCCTCCCGATATATTAGAACTAATTTCTCTGCGTAAACGTCTACGCAAGACACTAATTTGAAGGAGAGACAGAAATTTCAAACCACCTATAAATCAACTTCAAAGACTGATTAAAGAAATAACTACATTTTACCGTAACAGTTGGGGGGAGAAAAGCTCAAAACTCAGTACTTCTGACAACTCAATCCTGAAACTGACCAGGAACCTCACCAATTGTACGCAACAACCTTTGTCCTTCAAAGTGACAACGGTTTGGTGTATACCCCACAAGAGAAAGCCAATCTATTTGCTCTCTGGAAAATTCCTTCCAACCAAATCAAGATATTATAGACAGACATCATGAGGACACTATCAATGAAAAAGTGCAGGATGTTCTGAACCATGCTCCTTCAGCCAAAACTTACAGCGTTAGAAAAAAAAAGAAATTTTGAAAATAGTAAGAAAATTAAATATGCGAAAATAACCTGGGCCAGACGGGACTGACAACATAGTCTTGAAACACCTCCCGGACGAGGCTTTTCAGATTTTAATTAATATTATAAATAGCATATTTAAACTGGCTCCGTTATGTTGGAAACTGGCAAAAGTTATCAAAACTCAACAAAGATAAAAAAAAACTGCCTTCAAACTGCCGCCCGATAAGTTGGCTCAATTCTATAACAGGAACAGTCATCCTGAGCAAGCTTCAAAAGTTCCTACTAGAAAATTCAATATTACTTAATGAACAATTCGGATTCCGTGGGAAGCACAGTACGTCTCACCAATTGGTTCGAGTCGCAAAATATACAACAAATAACTACAACCAAAAACGATACACTGGGCGGTGTTCTTGGATATTGAGAAGGCTTTCGACAGAGTCTGGCATACTTGACTAATATACAAACTCATTCACTACAAAGCACCAGACTCTCTAGACCTACTACTAAACAGTTATCTTAACAACAGATCCTTTTTTGTTCAGTTAGACAACAAAACTCCGATCATAGCAAGAGTGTCAGAGGGTTCTTTCCTGGCCCGTTCCTCTTCTCTATATGTGTGATATCTCAAAACACCCAGATAACAATATAGGATGTACGAGGATGACACCGTCACATGTCCCTCCTCGTTTATACAGAAACAGGCAGCAATATATGTCCAACGCCACATGGAGTTATTCCAGGTCTGGCTGACTCAATGGAAAATAAAAGTGAACGTCACCAAATGTGATACTGAGTAGTATAATGGTGCAATAATCGGAGAAAGTAGGTGGGCACTGAACCACTCGATTAGCTTCCATTTTGCCCCTTTTAGATTACGATAACTACATGTTCGAATACAATAATCAAAGAAATTCTATTTTCATAAGGTCGACTTTTTTCTGTATTCGCTTGTCGCTTACATTGCATGAATACCTTAAATTATAATAATAACTGATTTTTACAGTAGTCGACGATAAAACTTATAATAAATAATCAAGGATCAATATCGTGCCATTTCTTTGTCCATACAGTGTATACGTAATGGTTAATAGTATCAATTTGTGAAATACTCAATACTCAATCTGTTAACACGTTTTCAGTCATTCGATTTATATATTGTCTTCAATGTCTTACATATTGTCTTATATTTTCATTGTTTTTATAGTTTAATCTAGCAATTACCTCTATTTTTATTTTAAGTTGATAATTTAGTTAAGTGTCTATTATTTTATGAGTACCCTATAGTGAGCACTCATTGCAATTTATATTGTTGTGTTATCTTGCCATAGGATGAATTCGATAACAATTGGAACAAAATATACGCTAGATATGTCGAAATCGTCGATCAGGATTACAGAGATTTAGAGACGAGCACGGTTGGCTGCCTTAGTGCTGCTTCCAAGACCGCAAAACAATAGGCTTTCAATAAGCTGTTTGCAGACAAGCTAAAATGAAGGCAAAACATGTGACAAATGCGGAGAAAACTTTTCCCCACTTCTTCTTTTAAAGTTTTATTAAAAAAAACATCTGTTTTCTTCCCTCCTCTCTCTAATAAATAAATCAGGTAATTAAGGAGTAGATGAAGCCAAACGTGTAAGAGGAAGTCAAACACCTGGGGCCCATGGCTCGAGATATAGCCCAATTTATCTTTGAATGATGTCACTTTCCCATAGCAAGCACTTCACCTCTACCATGCTATGTTATTAATAATTTAACCTTTTAAATAGCAGAGAAGGGGAGAAGTTCTGTCACCCTGGGAACAGGAAATCTTTCCATGTCTGGAACTCTGTCATCTGAGAGTTGGGGGTGGAGACAGTGTTACTTGTTACTACGTAATAGATCGCAGCATCTGTCGTGGCGCATGGTAGATACTTTATTATGTGCTTGAGAAGATATGCGGAAATGAAAAGCCTTGTGTTCTTGGACGAGAGAGATTCTACAGCACACGGTAAGAAAAATGCATGCTTTTATACAATCTTTCTTGAATATTTAAACACAAGAAAACGGTGAAGTTTCATACCAAATATTAGAAGTATATTTCATAGTTAGACTAAATATATATGTAATTGTATATATTTATACCTAACAGACAACATTTCAAAAAGTATTATATCTAATGATTTGTTGAAATTGATATAGAGCTATACAATTTGTACCGCTGCAAACAGAAATTATTGCAATAGTAGCAATTTTCTGAATAATCTGACCACTAGAAGTGTACTTATTGTGCTAAAAGAACTGTACGCTATATAATTAAACCCTGTGTAAGCAAAAGTTATCCTAATATGGTGCTTTCGAGGTGTCAGCAATGTGTAATTGAAGTCCCGATATATCTCTTAAGTTTTATATGTGTAGAAGAAATGAGATGTTATTTCTTAATCGAAGAAACATGCTAATAATTATTGTTTAAAAGTGCACAAAGCTAATTTTAACTTGAAATATTGGATATATTGCCTCGCATGTCATGCAAAAAAACCATGTAAGAGAATTTACGAAGCTGTTTTTAAGATAATTTACCTGAATACAGAATGATTATTGCTTTGAATATCTGGCGAAACGCATTTGAACCATATTTGAAATCTGAATTTAACTTAATACCGGGTGTTTGTTGCTTCGGATGGCTAAATAAAGAGTACGAAAGTGCATGAGATGCCTGTCGACCTGCATATTTAAATAGAATTTACCCTAATAGCAAATGTTTTGAAGTATTCATTGGTGGTTTTACCAGAAAACACCTCTTTTGAAATTGGAAAAGATAGATTTAAACATCAAACTATGACTTTGGAGAACGTATTTAGTAGGCAATTCAAGTAGAAGAGAATCTTTCAACTGTACAAAATACCAATTTAACATCGAAAAGCATTATTTGATGGCAATCTAGAGAATAAAAAGGAACAAACGTGATTATGATGTCTCTAAAGCAAGCTTTTCAGATGAAACTTGCAACAATTTCGCTGTTTGTTATCAGGAAGGGAGTCCTTGCAACCACATAGAGTTAATATATAACGAGAAAAGTGACATATGAAGTAGAACTTTAATAAATCACGACAAGGAGTAATTGATGTGAAACTCAGGGAATCAAGAGCTCTTATTTACCAATAAGAAAGAGACTTTAGAATATGATTTCAATCAGAAAACTAGTCTTTGAACTGCTTTTGAAACCTGAAAATACAAGAATAACGCCAAATTGCTGATTAGTTGTTACAAAACAACTACTTAGACATGAAAATGAAGGCACCGAAGTAGGTGATTGTTTGAATTTGACCATGAGCTTTTGTAATTTTGCTAATATCAGACATTGAAATAGGTATCTCAACACAAATATTAGGGAAACAAACTATATTTTCACAAAAATTATGGTACTAAGGGACTAATTGTTTAGATTTTCTCGCGCGAGGGACTGTTCAGAACGGATTGTAGACATTATTTTACTTGCACAATTACATATTAAATGGAAAATCAAGTATGGTAAATCAAAATTGTTTTTATTTTGCGCTTTATTAATACAAAGATAACTGCTAGCAACCACATCTAGTCAATATGTAACAAGAAAACTGTCATTTAAACTAGATTCAACGCGTATTTGAATGAAAAAGGCACGGGTTTACATAAACCCGACTACTTTGAAAACATGGCGAACAATATAAAGCGAGAAAACTCACATTTGAAGTAGCTTGAACATTATTTTAGGTAGAATCTACTCTTTGAATTGTATTTTCTTGAGCATATAACGATTTTGCATGTACGTTTCGGAAGAAAACAATGCTTGGATAAAGAGACCAGTAATATTTGAATGAAATGAAAGCTAGAAAGAACTGATTGTAGCCAAAAAAAGACTGTTTGAAACCACATTTACTCATAATATAAGGAGAAGATGAGGTCTATAGGACTATTTGTTGTGTCGATTCAAGTGTTTGCACCTTATAATTACAATGTAGATTTCCTCTTTAAGTCATGGATTGATAAATCTACCTCTTCTGACACAATTTAGGTGAAATATTCACGACTAACAGACTTGTATTGGTCATGGTTAAGAATTAATCTAGGTATACCCTCTATGTATAGTGATTTTGTAGTATATTAACACAGATAAAGACAAATAGACTTGGTAACAAGAAATTATACATACTTTTATATGTTCACTGGTAGAATCTTTGGCAGTATGATGATAGAATATTTCCTAACTTTACGGGAACTTGACTGGTGATTGTTGTCGCTTGATGGAAGAATCTCTCCCCGCATATGCCAACTATTGTAGACCCCATCAGAAACACACACAAACACACACACTGACTAGCTCATCACTACACACCGGAAGTCC
Source organism: Lepisma saccharinum (assembly GCA_022664845.1). Classification (NCBI taxonomy): domain Eukaryota; kingdom Metazoa; phylum Arthropoda; class Insecta; order Zygentoma; family Lepismatidae; genus Lepisma; species Lepisma saccharinum. The sequence goes on from JAGDQP010012185.1 coordinate 18,238, forward strand.
ATGCTTTGCTCCACAGCTTGTGACTATGTTTGCTTCAAACAGGAAGAATGGGAGACAGGTGGGGGAAAAGAGTCTGTGAAAAAATACTACACATCCTCGGCCAGCTGACATTGCTGAACGAACATCGTTGCCATCTTACACTTAACAGTGCTTCCATCTTAAAATAATTTAATGAGTTATTTTTACCATATATATAGTAATTCAACAACGTCAACAAGCATTGACATCTTATACTTAACTTTTGAGTGTTGCCAAGAATCAATTATTTTAATAAAATGATATCACCTAGTTTTATTGTCTGATATGGTCGCATTTTAGACTACATCTCCAGAGCCAAAGTCTCTTACTAGTAATGCTAGGTTGCATACCTCATAGGATACGGACTGCAAAGGGAGTGTCCAAAGCTGAACTTAGTGACTACAAAGCTTTTAAAAGTGTTGATCACCACCTATAATACACTCGTCTCGTGCTGGCATGTACAACCACTAGGCTCTGTGAATAAAATAGCATTTTGTAGAGTTGTAACAAAAACTAAGCTAACCAACATTGCCATACTAGGTAATGACGTCATTTGAATTTAAATAATCTGATTGGTTGATAAAGTTAATAAATTGCCGTAACGATTCGATTGTGACTTAGTCTGTTGCAGCTGAATCAGGAAACAATGACTAGCTGCGTCTGTACTTTCGCCGAAGTGGCGGTCGAATGTATTGGCAAATCTCGAAGAATAGACAACTTGCATTAGTATAATTTATGATGAGTGCTTTGACGGTATTTCCTTTGACTTTGACCATGAGTGTGTTAACTTAAGCTCGGAAATTACTTCGTATGGTTGACGTATTAACTACTCCCTTGATTCGTGAAGAAATATACCAGAAATTTAGTGAATCTCACACTGATTCTATTGATGTACTGCATAAATTTCTTACAACTTATAAGAAGATGGTGACAGAGGCTGAGTGTAAGGACAGATTCCGTTAAACCTTTGGGTGAAAGATACACTGCATCCATGGACTTGTATTAACAAAGATCTTCACTCCTTCTAACTTTTAATATACACAAGGACTGGTGTGTGTATAGGAAATAAAACAAGTGATTTGTACTAACAAGACACTTTTTATTTCTGCATAAGTAAGACATATACAGACTCATTTTCCAAGTGATACAACACTATTGTGCTTACAAACTTGGTACAAACTATTGAACAGTGATGCTTTTACAGACAACTGATACAAACAATGCTGAAATAAAAAATCAACTGTATAAATTATTGTTTAAAGACAACTAATACATAATACTGACACATAAAGTCAAATCATAGTAAATATTTTCTCCTCTACAATAAAAAAGAATATTATAATAAAAAAAGTTAACAAGAATTCTGATTTACATTTTATTTCAAACTCTTTTCAAAACTTTACCTTAGAAGACAATATTTTCCATAAATATGAAATAAAAATTACAAAAGTATTTGCCATCACAAAAAGTTTGTCATAAAGAAAAATTTGGTAACAAAAAAATTTCGTAGCAACAGAATTTCATAACAGAAGTTCTAGTAAGAAAAAAATCATAAGAGAAAATTTCGTAACAAAAAAATTTCGTAACAAAAATTTTATTTTTGTTTTTGCAAAAATGTTTTCGTAAATAAATATTGGTTTTACTTTCACAAAAATTTTCGTAACAAAAAATTGTAACAAAAATGTTCGTAGAAAAAATTACTTTTAATAAAACATTTTCCTAACAAAAAAATTATAACAAAAAATCTCGTAACTGAAAAGGTGTTTTAGTTTTACAAAAAAATTACTTTTCGTTTTTGCAAAAAAGTTTACGTAACAAAGTTTGTTTTTCCATTTCGTAAAAGCTCTTGTTTATTCCTTGTTTGCAGAAAAAAATCTACCTTTTAAAAAGTTGTTCGGTATTGTTTTCACAAAATGTTTTAGTTAGTAAACTGTCTTTTCCGTTTTGTTTGTAATCAACTTTACTTTCTCTTAGAAATACAAAAATCTGATTGAAAATTACAGAATCTTTAATTTTGTTTGAAAAGATTTCATTACAACTAAGTTGAACTCTGAATGAAACACATTTACTCAAAATGATACGCAACAGATTCGCCGCTTAAGAAAGGCGTAAAGAGTTGAGAATCTACAGTTTTTATGTAGTGATTTGTCAATTGAACACTTGAGAAAGTAGACAAGAACTCTAACCATTAGACCAAAAGGGACAAAATGTCTTGATTCCATACTGAACAACACTAAACGCTTGAACCAAACAGAGACTGGAATTTTTTGTTGACACCAGTTGGCAATAGAGGAAATCAAACAAACCATCATGCAGTAGAGAAATCGTACTAGGAGGTGCCTACAAGATTTGTCCAAGGTAGGAAATCGGATTTTCTTAAGATGATTTTTGTAAGTGCATCACAAGAAACTTAAACCAATACAATACATTGTTTTAACCTAACAAACTACGAATTGAAGGTGGAAGTTGTAATTCTTAGAAAAACGTCAAGATAATATTTTTTGTTCCATTATCAAATCAAGGAGTTATATATTTACCAATATAAAAGTATTAATGACTAGACAAGTAATATATATTCAAAAGAGAAAACATTACTGCGCAGATTTAGTGCCCATCTAGGTGACTTGATTTGCAGGAGCTTGGAGTCTCTGAGTTGGATAAATATTAGTAGCATTTCCTTACTTTGAGTTATATTCTAGCAGACTTCAAACGACTGAAAGGATCAAGATGGCTGGTGTAGTGAACTCTAAATTACTAGTATTTGTTGGAGACGAAGAAGATCTTACCAGTAGTACATCATGTGATGTACTTTAAATAACGCAGAGGAGTTTTGACGTTATTGTGCTGGATGGAGACGACAACATTAGCAGTGATAATTTATGAGAGATAGCTTTGGGTGTTACAGAAGAGGATACAGAGATGGTCGACGAACTTGCCAATGAAAGTGTATGTGATTGTACATTAAACAGTGCCTCAGTCGAATGTATTTGGGAAGCGTTGAAACGTTACGAAAGTAGTGACTACTTACTATGTCAGGGATACTTTTTCAGATGGGTAAATCCATATGCACATATGTGCAATCGAGGGAACAAGTATTTGAATGTGAAAACGACACTATTTTACGTAAGGCAGCCATTACAGGAGAACTCTATGGAATATACAGAGAGACTCACTTAAAAACCAATTTCAACCATCAATGGTTTGCCATTAATATGTAAAAAACGCAGAAATTATAGTTCCCTTGGCAAGAAGTGCGTTCCTGAACAAAGACAATTCAATTACCCTACACCATTCGTGCTTGGCTCTACTTTGAGATGTGGTAATATTTTGCCTATAGGAACAAGTTTGCTCTAAAACTTTAAGCAGTTATTGAACAGATATACGAAAAAAGCTTCGCGTGTATCTGTAAGGAATAGACTTAGTAACTATAATCAGTGGGTGACAAATATTAAAATTGGATAAACTGAATTCAAACCGAGTGGTAGATTACATTTATTTGATTTCTTGTTGTAAGTGAAATATGTCTTAAAGAATTTTCCAGGTTAAAATGTTTTTCTATTAACATAATGTAAAAGTGACAAGAACGTGTACAAGTGAACTATACAAATGAACTACAGAAGTGGTAGCTCTTTTCAGAACTTTATTACATTGCATTCAGTAAAAGATATGAAGCGACATTTTGTCTTAGTGAAGTGTAAAAGTGTTATATAGTTTTTTCCTTAAAATAAATACTACGAAAAACATTCAAGCTATTTTTTGTTTTACACTAAAGATGTGATTGGTTTCTTCTTATATAAATCATTTTACTATGTGACAATTTTACTCATCCACTAGTCGAAATAGTTTTTTACCAACAAACAATTTCCCAGGAAAACAACCTGAAACTGTTCAATTGATTCCATTCACATTTTTTTCTAGCAGGATGAGATTTTTAAAAAGGAATGACCTCGACGCTACTTTAATGGTGAACTAATTTACATGAACATTAATTATTTTGCTATACTTTTGGAAAATAACAAATGAAAATCATATTCAAGTTCGTGGTTTCTTGAATGAAACCTAAGAAACTATTCATAAGAATAAGGTAAGACTGTAAGTTGTAATTTCGAACATAAGGACATACATTTAGGTCAAGTATTTGCCTTCTTAAACGAAGCATTGTAATATGGCTTGACATTGCATATATCTAGGAGATGATTTTTGTATTGCTATTTTTACAAAAAAGATTCAAATTTTACGAGAAATATACCATAACAGTTTTCAAGGACAAGCTTTTGAGTACAAACTTGTTTCTTTCGGACTCCAGCAAGAGTTTAAGCTACTGGACATAGACAAGACACGTTAATTCCTCATACAAGTTTTCGCTGCATAATCATAGCTATCATTCAGCTACAGATACAATCATATCTAACAAATAATATGGGATTTTTTTATTTCGTGGTTACCGGCCACTCACTGGCTGCTTGCCTGATCTCGTATAGAAACCACCACCACTGATATTCAAACATTAACTAAATGAAAGACCGACAAAACAAACATCCTATTGATTTCATATACTAAATGTTCTTTTAAAGAAAATATGTATACAGGAAGCTCTCCATACAAGTTTAAGACAAACTGGCTGTATCAAACGCTTTCAACCATTTTCCCGTTTCTATTTAAATCTTTTGTGGAAGCAGGCATCTTCACTTAACCCTAGACATTTTATCACTGGCAGTACTTATATTTGGAGCTTTCCGCTGCAATTCCCTGTAGCAATTGAACATTCCAATTACTTTATGATTTCCGCTTATCTTCTCAAACACATAATAAAGTATCTACCATGCGCCACGACAGATACTGCCATCTATTACGTAGCAACAAGTAACACGTCTGGATAGAGACACCACTGTCTCCACCCCCAACTCTCACATGAGAGTTCCAAACATGGAAAGATTTCCTGTTCCCAGGGTGACAGAACTTCTCCCCTTCTCTGTTATTTAAAAGGGTTACTTTTTTAATAACATAGCATGGTAGAGGTGAAGTGCTTGCTATGGGAAAGTGACATCATTCAAAGATAAATTGGGCTAAATCTCAAGCCATGGGCCCCAGGTGTTCGACTTCCTCTTACACGTTCGGCTTCATCTACTCCTTAATTACCTGATTTATTTATTAGAGAGAGGA
>JAGDQP010012185.1:28418-49342 GCA_022664845.1 Lepisma saccharinum
CAAATTTTCATCTCTAACTCCTCAGCTATTTACGCTTGATACCACTGTGCGGTGCATTTTTATTTGTCTAAATTCTTGCAAAAAAAGTTAATATTATTTGCAGTATTTTCTGTTAAATGCAGAGTACTGTATACTGTTATATCAGTAACTCAAAAATTAAGATTAAAATTTAAAAAATATAGCCCGCACAGCGATAAGAAGTGTATAAAATATAGTTAGAACCGAAAATTGGGTCCAAATTGGATTATACTGGAAGTGAAGAAACGAGTTTAAATATTTACTCTGGCGTTTATCAATAGGCACTAAGCAGTCACTGTAGTATTGTTACGTAGAGCTCGAGCTATAACACAGTTGATCGGATCGCCAATATGATTTTTATTTATTTATTTATTTACGGCCTTTAGATAAGGGACATAATACAAGTCGAAGTGATTAGAAAATTTACAAATACATTTATTTCCTGTCAAAGCATGCTTCTCAATTCAGCTTTAATGACTAATGTTTCTCATCTGCACTAGTTGGCAACTCTGGTTATGTCGCGCGCGGAAAGGAAGGAACAAAATAATTTACAGACTTTCAACCAAGAAAACAAAACGGACGAATACACATATAGACGCTCTCTCTCTCACACACATACACGCACACACACAATCACAGCCCCACACACACTCACATAGAGAGACAGAGAAAGGGGGAGAAGGAGAATTAAACTCTGACAGCACAGATAGCAGACGATAAGATAAGATAAGATAAAATTAATTGTATGGGCGGTGATAGCAGACGAGTTTTGAAGCTTATGCGTAGGGGCAGAGAGCATGTGCGCGAACTTCCGGTTGCAATAAAGAGCCTTTTCTATCTCCTCGCCTACTATAAAGGAGGGGAGAAAAGAGTGGGAACTTGATCGTTGCAACGTCCCTATCACTATGGAGTTTGCTATAAGAAAAATGATTCGAACATGCAACAGAGGGGGAGAACTTTGTACCGAGTTAGACTTTCAAAACATTGCGGGAGACTTACAGACCAAGATTAAACTGTGAACTTGTGAAGTATTTTTCTTTTTCTTCCCAAAAGGAAACTATAGCTTTCTGGAACACCGAGGGGTAGAATATTATTACATATTCTATATTTTAGAGCGATTGAAATAAAACTTAAATAGTTTAAGATTTTTTTTTTTTTGCGTAACAAGTCAACACTGCCACCGGCCGCTTCTGGCTCTGCACAATAGAAAGGGAGGTATATTCCCACTATACGCCAGCATTAATGTCAATACATGGAGTATACATTTTATAAGTCAATGTCCGCCTTGAGAAGGTTTCAGGAATATTGTTAACTTTCTAATTACATTTTAACTGTCTGCTACTACTACACTTTTCACCCTTATAGCGTTAAAATACAAGATTTTGCAGTGCAAGGTGGACCTTTCTCTAACGTTCATGGTTAATTTTATGCTATGGGAATATATTAGAAACATTCCCTGTATTTTATCTTCATGATACCAAGAAAAGTCCCGGCATATTTCTAATTACCCAGGAATACTCCCGGAAAATTAGGAATTGAAATGCAATAATACTGGAATATGCTTATCGCGAGGGATTCATTTTAAACACATGCAGAGAATAAGAAACAATGTAATTTAATTCACGTAAATATTCGTATCATAGAACTTTTAATTTTTGGTCTGGGAAATACATTTTAACAGAAAAACAAAATCACAGAAAAATAAATTTCGAATGTTGGAAAACTATTTCTGCAACTTTATAGTTTCTTACGTTTTCTGAAGGTAAAGTAAAGAACTCTTCTTAAAACGCAACAACGAATACGGCGCAGAATGTTTTTGTGAATACACTTACGCCAGCTGCAAAGCAACTGTGCTGTTTCAGAGCTTCTGCGTATAGCTAGACTGGTAGTCATAGTTCTGGCGGTCCCGAAAAAGATACTAAATACTTTTGCTACTATCATCTTTTTTCTCCAGCTCAAACAAAACACGACAATCCCTCTCCTTTATCTTTCTGGCGAAGTCCGGGGGAGAATGATACGTGTTCATTCTGTCTGTATGCTCCCCACATAATTTTCTTTGCCAGACGATATTTCTAGTCAAAGGTATATTCAGATACTCTGTATACAACTTGCGGATGCCCAGAATAATGTGGGAGGAGATGCGTTGACCTCTTTGACCGCACTCAAAGTTCTAACAGCTTTAAGCCAAAGTTTATGTCCCACATTGAAAGGCGTAGTTTTCTTCTCATGATTGTACATTTTTATCTGGTTCTCTTGCACTTTCTTCTGAATCGTTTCGGCATGTTCCAGAAATTCTTTCGTTTTTCTTTACAATTTTACCTCTTAATCCACATAGTTGGTTTCTGGCTATTTTCCAGTGCTATATCCAAATTCAAGTTGCATGGGGCCACTCAATGTCCTTTTTTAATAAATATAAGGCTGATAGCTTAATGCATTCGAATAACAGCTGTTTAACGCGAATTATAAAGCTGGTAAATCTTCAGGCAAAATTTGATGCCTCTCACAAAAATATGATATGCATGTTTTCACAAATTTCAGAAAATTTTCCGCCTTGTTTCCTGAGGCGAAATGGAGTAATTCTGATATATTTTACTCTTTCTTTTCCATACCTTGGTCAAATAAATTCGATTAACTTTTTAAATATCAGTTACGGTACATGGGTAGTAGCCCTCCCGAGAGAGCAGTGTCAACATACAACTTACCACATTTTTACTGGAGATTTCCAGAGTAAAAACTCTTTTTATTCGGGAGAATGCATCACAAGATAATAACAGAACCCAGTAGGCTTAGACCGCACCAGTGGGCCTAAACAGTGATGACTTTCGTTTCATCGTGATTTCTATTCATTATGTGGTAGGCTGATGTAGCAGTTACTCTGAAGAAAAGCCATCAAATAGAATATCTGCTAGTTGTATCTACAGAAAACATAACCAACTTATATACTCCCTAAGAATGTTATTTATTAACGAAGGCATTGTTTTCTCATTAAATAACCATTACTAAAATATGTTCAATCATGCGTTACCAACAGCAACTTTAAGCAACTCATAATATTAAGGGTTCATTTGACTTGTTAACGTATAGTTAATCCGAATTTCTAAGACATTAGATTAGTTTTATATTGTTTCTGATTACAATTATTCCTATTTCCCAGCAGATGAGAAATCAATTTTCCATTTACAGACAAAATAAAAAAAATCAAGATGTCTACTTAACATCCGTAATGTCATGACAAGAAGTAACCTAGATACAAAACTAAGTTAGATTTTATGCAAAGTTCTTATAATAATTTCGGAATCATAACGTTCTTAATTTGTTGATAAAATAGTTTATCGATTTTTTCAACCCTCTCAAACAGTTGGCGAGAAGTAATTATCCTGGCCTTTCCACTATTCTATAGACATGAATCCTAAACTGGAATTCAGCGAACTTTTAAAAGCAGCATAAATAGCACAAGATTTGCAGTAGTGTAAGACGTCCTTGTTAAGTCCTTTCCAATAATACAAGTCTCGTAAAAGTAGGATGCTGATTTGACCATCTTCTCGCGGCAGTAAGATCCCTAGGGTAGGAATAATACTATGGCGAAATGGATGGTATCGCGGTAGTAATGCTGAGGCCACGCTGCTGAAGACTGGAGGGTATTCACCTAACCTAAGGTGCTGATGGGTTTTTGGATCCATTTTTCGAACATGGCGGCCATATTACGTTATTAAGGCCTAAGGCCGTCTAGAAAGTTAGTACAGAGGGTATTCACCTAACCTATTGTTACTGTTTTTATAACGTAGGCTAGAAGGTTATTGACCATTACGTTGCTGGCGGGTTTTAGATACATTTTTGAACATGACAGCCATATTACATCATGCTTTTGTGAAATCTATATTTTCTAGAATGTTCTAAGAGAGACCACCTAGAGATTATTGACGCCCCTTGTTTACATTTTTAGTCATTGCACGTTAACGAACCTTGGATATTGAGAATTTAACATGATGGATCGGACATTTTCGAGAACACATTGTAAATGTAAGTTAATTTCGTTATATTGTGCTTAAACTTTTAATGATGCCCTCTGAAATTTAACTTTATATCCCCAACTAAAAATACTGCCGGAATCCCTGGTTGAAACGGAAGTAGTTAAAAATTTTGCTTAACCTTTTCCTTACTGTATGGGACATTTTGGAGAAGACGTCGGAAATGTAAGTTAATTTCGTTATATTGTGGTTAAACGTTTAATGATGCGCTCCGAATTTTGACTTTACACTCTACGAACTGAAAATCCTGCCGGAATCCCTAGTTCAAACGGAAGGAAATAGTTAACTTATCGTTTTCCTTACCCTATGGGACATTTTAGAGAACACGTTGGAAATGTAACTTAATTTTGTTAAAATTTATGTTGTGGTTAAACGTTTAATGATGCCCTCCGAATTTGGACTTTACACCCCGAACTAAAAATCCTGCCGGAACCCTGGTTCAAATGGAAGGAAATAGTTAAAAATTCTTCTTTGTCCTAGTGGTCACCGGGTATAAATTCGGTCAGGTCAGGTGTGAAACTTGTATCGGGCGACCTGGTGGAAATGTGTCTAACTGGGGGTATAGGGAACAGGCCTTAAAATCCGTTTTCTAGTTTTCTAGCAGGCTTAGATTTTCAGAAATAGGCAAACTAATAATGCGAAATAAGATAGAATGTATTGTGTACTGTCACCCAACGAAAAGTAGTTTAGTGAATTCTAATTGTGAAAATAAAAAGGTAAGGGATTATTCTTTATTATTTCTTACAAGAATCATAAGTTTAAACGTTACCTGAATTCTTGTTCTTCACCGGAGATGTTGTCTGTTTCACTGTAGAATTCAAACTGGAACACAGTGAAAGCTCTGTTCGTTCTGGATGCAGACGAATTACTATCTGATGTTACTGATACTTGAAAGGGGTGATTGGTCTGACGTAAATTAATAAATATGTTTGTTTCTTCTGAGAGTTCATTGCTCGCGTCGCCTTGAGGCTGTAAGGGAGGAGGAAATAATTTGTATGACATTGATAACTAAAGGTAAATGACTTGAATGTCTAAAGAGTTCTTTACCCCTTTGCTTTGCATGGATGATTTTAAAAGGGAATAGAGCGTGAGTGAAATTTTATTTTTTTGAAAATTCCAATATGCTGTTTTGTGTAAACGCATTAGGAAGTAATTACTTAAAATATGTGAAAGTTTAATGGTTTCGATATCTGACATGTTACTTACTATTGATGAATTTCTAGATACTTATAATTGTCAAAATGAAAGTAAGATTGGCATGTTTTAATGCTAGTAGAAAGCATAACTTGATTCTATTGCGTTTTGATGCTGTGTAGGAACGTGTAGGCGATCGGTCTCTCATGATTGCATTTCATATGGGAATGCATAAAATAATTGAAAGCTGATGTCTACTGTCAATGAAAGAATCTTGTAATGAAAATGATCAATGTAGATTTCAACAAAAATAACTTTTTCAAATTCCTTAACTTTGTATAAGCTAAAAATGAAAATACTGTATTTCCATGGAGAGCGTCAGTCTTTTAATATAAAACAGGCTAATTTTGAATATAAGATATCACTTTATTTGTGATATGTAAAGTGTTTCCTGATTTTACCGTGTTTTAGTTTTTATTTATCTGAAGTTAAAGATCGGTTAATATTCAGCGTGTGACTACTCTGTTTTAAAGTTAAAGTTGAAATTTACATATGGTAAGTTTGATTCTATTTTTGATTAGTCTAGATACCTTTTATGAATTGATTCATCATAGAAAAAATCATAAAGACTTTTATATACAAAAATCATGCGGTTTACTTATAGCTCACTAACAGTTAAAACGTAGGAGTCATAACTTAGTACTGAACCCCCGTAGCTAAGTGGTAGTGAGTTTGCGTAGCATTTGGGAGGATGTCATTGGCTGACAATCTTTTCTGAGGATTTTGTACGGTTACACCAAGTAAATGTAGGGACGGCACCCTGAAAATGGTCTGCATTGAGAATTCCTTTGCCCTCTCCTATCCAGTCCTAAACCTTAGATGCCTAAAGGACATAAATAAAATTTAAATTTATAGCATAGTTAATGCTAGCATATGACACTGGTCCTAAGTATGGATTTTTTGGGTGAAACAGTACTGTATTGCCCATGGTTTTTCTTCAGTCACACCAGGAAATGCGGATATATCACATACAAAATAAACCCTGGCGGACACATTGGGAAATCGTTTTTACTCCCATATCCTGGTCTGAGCCTTAGATGCTTAAAGGTTATAAATAAAATTTAAATTTAAATTCATAGTTCGGTGATAGCATTCGGCATCATTTGTGAATATAAATTTTTCAGGGTGGGGGACTGAGCCGCCGTAGCTCAGTGGTAGAGCGTTAGCGTGCCATTCTGGAGGTTGCCATTATCTAATCATCTTCTCTGAGGTTTTTTGTAAGGTTACACCAGGCAAATGTGGGACGGCACCTTAAAAATAGGCCCTGACGGACACCTTTAGAAATCCTTTTCTCCTCCCTTATCCTGGCCTAAGCCTGAGATGTCTAAAGGCCATAAATAAAATCTTAATTAAAATTTAAATTCATAGCTCGGTAATAACATTCGGCACCGGTCCTGGCTCAGGTTTAACAGTTAAAATATAGTATTAAAAGCAGCAGTAGCTCAGTGACAGCGCTTGGATGGTTCCCATTAGCTGAATACCTTATTTAAGGCTTTTCTCAGTTATACCAGGCAAATGTGGGGATGGTACCTTGAAAATAGACCCTGACGGACACCTTGGGAAATCCTTTTTCCTCCAATATCCTGACCTGAGATTTAGATGCCTAAAGGTCATAAATTAAATTTAAATTTATAGCTCAGTGATAGTATTTGGCACCGGTTCTGACTGACTGACGATTGGGGATTCAAATATAGTATTATACCAGTGGAGTGACCGTACTTATTAGTTTAATTTTATGGCACTGTATCATTTGAACGGGGCTCAGGTTAAGCAGGTTTAGCCATGAAAATAAAGTTGACGGACCGTTTGGCTCATGAGTTGAATTTTAAAGAAGAAAACACATTTTGCTTACTTTTAATATACATTGTGTACTTATGAAGTTGTCCTATGAGGTAGAATTTAAAGGAAATTACATTTTATTCACATTCTGTACTGATCAATTTAATGTTATGGTAGTGCATGATTTGAATGGCGTTCAGGGCGGGAAGGTGTTAGTGAGGAAGCGAATTAAGTTGAAGTTCTGGTGTGGCTGAGCAGTCAGACATCGCTTCACATTACTTATTTTGTTCACCTTTGATTCACATTCTGTACTTATGAAGTCACGGCCGTTGGTGCCGTGAGTTACAATTTAAAGCAAATCATATTTAGTTTACTTTTTGTTCACATTCTGTACTGATTACTTTAATTTTATGTCACTCCGTGTGCAAACGGGGTAAGTTAAAGGTTGGTTGTGATTTGGGAAAAGATATGAAATATATTGGGTCCCTAGTAGCACACAAACATTGAAGTATACGTTGTAAAAAAGTATTATTATCATTATTATTATTATAAGGCTTTAGCCCGCCCGCAAGTGTTATGAACGCGCTTACCGTTGCACAATTGCTGCCGTTGCCCGACCGCGTTGGCGCTGCCTAACGGTGCACACATACCCGTGGCCGGGTCGCGTTGACGCTGCTAAACAGTGCACACGTTGCCGCTGTTACCGAGACCGTTAACATATCGTTGTTAACGTTTTGTATTATAGTAAATACAGAACGCGATTCATTGTACACTTGCAGTAAATATGCACGAAACTTGCCATGATAAATTTTTGCAAATATGTTGCAAACTTCTCTATGAGCATTGAATAAACGTAATTATGGGTGTCCCATTCCTAATTTACATCTAATTTCCTTACAAGTATGATATTTATTGAAACTTCATATTGTGATGTACCTTAGGGTTCTGTACTTACTCCAGTAGTTATTATAAAGGTAAATATTTCTGCTGTAATATTATTGAATCTATCCATGTTTTGGCGCTCTACAAGTGATATTTTTATTAAGAGTAGTATTTGAATTAAAATATAGTTATTCTTTACTGAAGTCGACTTTTGTTTGAGACTATTCATGTGTGAAATAATGGCCTATTAATATATAATGTAGGGACTCTTGTTAGTTTAGACAGTTTTGTAACTGATTTAGTGCGCATGCGCAAAAGAATGAGCTAATAGTATAATGTTAGAACCCTTATTATTTTAGACAATTATTTTGAATGATTTACTGCACATGCGTAAAAGAATGACTTACTAGTATAATGTAAGGAGCTTTTTATTTTTTGTAAATGAATTACTGCACATGAGTAAAAACCTGACCAAAACAGCTCTCACACGTAGACAATCCGTTTGCGTTTGGTTGTTTAAACTATCGGTTTAGCGAAAAAGTGCTCAGGGTATTTTGAAATAACTAATTCATATTTAGGGAAGTGTAATTTTGTAAAAAAAACTTAACATTCAGTATAGTTTCTTTACTGTCTTTTTAACTGAAGTAATACTTTACTATTTTGTTGAAAAGAGTATATTTTCAAAACTGAAATTCTTATTTTAAAGAAAGTGTATATTTCTAAAGAAGAAGAATAGTGATCAAACAGTATTGTGAATAAGTAATACTTATTGTATTTAAAAACTGTGATTCTTACCTATAAGAAGATCTATTTCACTTGAAAGAAGTGTAAATCATATTATTTTACAGTTATCTCCAATCTATTTTCGAATTTTAAGATTTGAAGTTATTCTCCTGTTAGAAGAAAGATGTATTTCAACGTAGACATCACTACCTCTATATCCAAGAAAAGGAAAACGGATTTTCAAAGTAGAAATCACTACCGCTATCTTCTAGAAAAGGAAAACGGATTTTCAACGTAGAAATTACTACCGCTATCTTGTAGAAAAGGAGAAAGGATTCTGTAATGCCGATTCCATGTATAGTGCTTGGATGAGCTTGTACCAGTTTGGGGCACAGGGAGAGCTTCCGCGAAATGTAAGTAATGTTTTTGAGTTTCTCAATCATCTTCACCAATAAGCCCATTCTAATGTGAACCCTGTTTTAGTGCTTGCTTACATGTAAACGATTTAATCGATTTTGGACATACTGGCTTTTTAATACTCCCGCGAATGCTAGGCTGGCGTTCCAGCATTAATGCCTGCAAACGGAAACTTACGATAAAAGAAACGGACGAATCCTTCACCCTGGTGTTGATGTCCCTCTTTCAATTAATTCCGGTTCCGAGGGACGATATCTATGAAGTCTATGTAACTTTTAATGAAGACGATAGTTTGAATATTGTTCCTCGGAATCAGAAATTCTCTCTTTCTTTTGGCCCTATTACTCCAGTGTTTACATCCACCACTTCTTCTAGTACTTCAACGGTCAGGCCTATTTGCAGTCCGACCACTGTCTTCAGCCACAGCCGTCTATTTCTTCTTTATTGCTCCTGATGTTGAGAATGAATATATTTCCTTTATGGATATGGACTGTCATTTTTCACCTGGGGTAGACAGGTTTGTGATCAGGCCTATGATTATTATGAGGGATAGTCAATTAAGTCCAAATATGTCATATTTCAATGTCCAGTATATGTCAATTAAGTCCAAATACTGAAAATCATTTATTAAATGAGATTGATAAGGTTGAACATATTGTTCATAAAACTAAAAATTCTGAAATAATGCAACAGGGAAAAGGGTGAGATGAATTTGAAATTATAGGCGAACGCGTGCGCGGTTTCGGTGTTTTTTCAGTAAAAGGTTTGAAAATCTCCATACCTGTAAAAGCTCTCAAATTCTGATTCCAAAGTATGTAGAGAAACTGTTTGAATTTGCAAGACATTTACTTTCTTGTGTAGATCCAGAATCATGGGTTGTTTTATCATAGAGAGTAGCGATGACGTGAACGGGAAATTCGTCTACATTCCAGGGCGAAAACGTATCCATTTGAATACCGAACACTTTTTTCGATCGATTGAGTATGTTCTCAACTCCAACAAAAGTTTTCTGTTGGCCAATAGCGTGATCGTGCCAATATTACCGACCCCATTCGTGGAAAAGGAAAAGGGAATAATGATAAGTAAATACTCTTGGAGGAGTTTTAACAAAAGCATATTATTCCTGTGCCTAAATTAGTAATAAACTCGTATGATCGTTTGCCTAGGACCTTAGTTATGGAAACATCGAACACTCCCACTATAAGAAGGTATCTTATATGAAGAAACACCCTAAAAATTGCTGAAAAGAAGTTATAACCCTATGAAAAAAGGAGTTAAAATTTCTCGTTTAGGTGGAAATATCGATGCCATTGATCGATTTGAGGACTTTTATGATAACATATTCTAAATTGTAGTGTATACCTTAAAATCTGGTACACGTGACCATGAAGTAACTTAGAGTGCAAACGTTGAAAGTAATAAGAAGGTACACTTGCTTTATTATGGCCAGCACATTGACGTGATTGAGAGTATTACCCCATTTTTAAGAAGCCATGAGTACTGTAAATTATGTTTAAAGCCTATGCATTATCGTATGATAGACGTGTGAATATTTGTGCGAGCACTTTCAAGAGTATCATTCACTTGAACCTTCTTATCATGGAAGAGAAATAACCTATTTAAGAACATTTCCTTCATTTGTATGTTTTCTTAAGCATAGTTTAAGGAGAAAGTAAGAATTATATGTTACTATGTAAAATTATATTCACAAGATGAAGTAAAGATTGATAGTCGAAAGAGAAATAAGGATAGTAAAACTCACGTTTATACTGAGCATTTTTGCAGCTACTGTAAATTGCACGTTAAAAAAGATCATTTCTATTTCATGCAAAAGTGAAAGCAAAACATGAAACTGATTTCTTGTATATTATATATGACCTTGAAACATTAGTATTAAAGCGAAATGAAAAAGGTGAGCGTGAACATCGGCCAAACATCATTTGCGCATCTCACCGCTGTTTATGGAGGACGATTACAAATGATTACAAATGTGCTAACGCACAGGGTGAGAGAGATTTTGGGTTTCGCAATATTGAAAGTTTTGTGAAACACGTCCTCCGTCAAGGTCCGAAACTTAGAACAGTGGCAGGTTTGGCGATTAACGCGGAAAAAATCGATTCAGTTTTTATTGCGCGTACATTCATTGAAAAAAACAGATCACTCCTCAAATTTTAAGCCAAGGTGCTAAGATTATATAAATGAATGTACTCAACATTATTTTAGAGACACTCATATGTTTATATCAGTTAAATTATCAAAATTACCGGCAACCTTAGGATTAAACGCGACATTAAAGAAGTGAGATTTTCCTTAGATTTTAAACACAGAGGCGAATCAAAATTATAATTGAAAATGCTCACCGCTCGAACTTTTCGATGATGAGGACAAATCAGAAAGTGAGCGGAAAGCATTAAAGGTTTGGCATGAGGAGTGTGAGAAGAAAATCTTTAACTTGCAAGAGGAATTGCTCAGCTACTGCAGAAATGATGTAAAGATCCTCTGCGAGGCGGTTATTAAGTTCTCGGACTTAAAAGATGAAAATACTAGGAGGGATCCAATGTTTCCTTCAAATAAGTACGATAGCAGCGTGTGCGATGCTATGCTTTCGATCTCTATATTTAGAGGAAAAGAAGCATTGCTCTTATTCCTCCTTTTGGTTATCAAAAACGTAATCCACAGAATAAGAAGGCGCTCTGTGGTTAAAATACATGGAAATCATACACGGTGATGATGTTTGTATTCATACAGCTGAAAATGGAGATGAATTCCGATTTCGACGATTCAAAGTAGACGGCAGGTTAAGAAACACTGTACTGCCTTCGAGTTCTATTGGTGCCTATTTCATGGTCATTCATACATTAAGCAGGGTCGTTAAATTCCTCTTATTGATACGAATGGCGAATTATTAGATGACAGACTTAATGCTACCATGAAGAGAAAGCAGTACCTTGAAGAAGGTTGCAAAATAAAATTGGTAGAATTCAATTAATGTGATTGGAATAAGAAACCCGCAAGTTCGAGATTTTACTAAAAATCGATGTCTAAATGTTGATGGCGAATTAATTCCCAAGGACGCATTCAAGGGAGGATCTACAGAAGTTTTTAAAACACTATATGTATGCGCAGAGGATGAATTTATTGTCTACAAGGACTTTTGCGCCCTTTATGCATATGTAATGAAAAATAGAACTCTGCCCGTTGGTAGGCCTACTATCTACCGAGGAAAAGCATGTTCTGATCCCAAACAAAATCATGGGGTAGTATTTTGTACGGTTCTCCCTTGCGCAGGATCTCGCTTTTCCATTACTTCCATTTAAGCTTCTGGTTTACCACCTAACTGTATTACTGAGCAGAACAAACAGAAGTACATTGAGGAGTATGCTGAACATGAAGGCATACAACTCAATCCAAATAACATCGCTACAAACCTTGGTTTGCATTATATCGCAAAACACTTTTAAATTCTCTGTTTGGGCTGTGGGGACAGAGAACTGATTTAACGCCAACCAAGGTTGTTAGTGATCACAAATCTTTTTGGAACTTCTCCGAACACCCCACTTTGAAGTGCATAATGTACTTGCACTTCATGCAAGAAAAATCCTTACTAGTGGCAAATAGGAATTTAGAAAATGTAAATACTCTTCTTCCTTTCTCAAATGTAATTTTAGCTGCCTTCATTACGTCATGGACTAGATTAAAATTATATAGTTTATTAGAAAAAGTAGGTATAGAAAATCTCATTTATTCGGATACTGACTGTTTCCATAGGCAAAAGAAAAATGAATCGCCGTTCACTTCCTATAGGGAATTTTTAGGTCAATTAACTAATGAAATTAAAGAGGGTTGAGAGATCCCATCTTTATTGGTCTGGGCCAAAGAATTATTCTTATAAGGAAAGAGAAATTGAGACGGGCAAAATTAAACCAACATATAAAATTCGTGGTACAACTTTAAATGTACGAGCTTTAAAAAGTATTGATTTTGATCATTCTCTAAATTTAGTAAAAAAATAAAAATTGCTAAAAGAAATCCAAATGCTATAGGAATCCCGGCTTCAAAATTGTGTCTAGGCCTAAAACTAAAACTCATCAGGATGTAACATACGGTTTGTACCCGGACTTCACGTTCAAGTACGTTTCAGAAAGTGTATCTCAAAATTACAACATTGAATTCATCACAATTTTCTTAAATAAGGATTATGAATTCATATAAACTTACTAAGATTGAACATTGTGTTCCAAGTACAATCATACAAAAAATCAATACTATCTTGTTCATTCATATTGCCAGCTAAGGCAAGCATGTATGGACTAATTAGGAATGTTATGAAAACAGGTTACATAGATTTTAAGGCGAAACAAAAATATTATTCTCTATAGCTTCTCAAATACAAAGTTTTTCAATAACATTTATCCCACAGAGTCATAAGACGGATTATTGCAATTTCCATCCCTTTTAGAATAATCAGTTTCATCAAAATTATAAGTAACTTCATAAAAAGTATTCAAAGTTACTAAAAATTCAAAATTAGTAAAAATTCATTGTATAAATTGCAATCAGAGAAAATAAATTTTGATTCAATAAAATTTTCCTTACTCGAGGAATCAGCATGAGGGAAAAAACAAATTAAATTCTTACTGAGAACTAGTTGTACCAATTCTATTCGTTATCAGTGAAGAATTAATAGGACTTTCAAAATATTTGGTTAGAAACATATATTCATTATCTGTCAATACATAGCTCTTCCTTCCAGAAAAACAATGGTATTTAAAAGTGGTTCTCACAATAAGCTTTGTAAACTCATGATCAACTGAAACTGGTTTAGCTGTAAGTGTTAAGAGCTTACTAGTGCTGTTAAAAACAATCAGTATCTTACTTTCAACGTTCAATAATAAGGCATTTTCACTTTTACGTGGATCCACATTATAAACTTCATTAATAAATTTTGATAATCATGTAGGACGTTGCTTTCATATGTAAAGGTCAATTTGTCTTTCATTGAAGTACATAAAGTCTCACGAACTTATATACAACTATACTAATCTAGTAACACAATTTTCACAAATTACTAATACCTACTCTACAATTATTTATTGTAGCTGGAAACACTGAAACTTTCCTTCCTTATTAATTTTCATAGAGTTACACTCTCACTAATACAAAGTCCATATTTAAAGTAAAACTTCAAATGATTAAATTTGAAATGAGCATTTACATGTGAATTGAAATTTTCACTTTCATTCTCTTCTATAGATAAAACTAAACTAAAAATTAAACTTTTAAAAAAGAGATGCGAACGAAGATCGAAAGGTGTGAGATGAAAAATGTTTTAGAAAGATCTATGTAAATAATATTCAAAAACCGTTGTGTAGTGTAACATTCTAGCACCCATCCGCTATATCGTGCACATAAAAAGATGTAGGAGAAAACAAATACAAATTCTATGAATGTGAAAAAGAAAATTAAAATAATTTCTAGCATGCTCTCAGGCATAAAAGATGAAAAATAAATTACCGAGTTTTACTCTGCCTCTCTAAGCATCCACTCATGTATGCCGAAGGATGGCTTGGTCATAAGCGAAGGATGCCTAGTAATTACAACTGTATAACAACTAGGGGCAACCGATGTACAATACTTGCATTAAGAGATGTGCTGCAATTGAGTCAGTTTTATCGAATTTCAAGGAATTATCTTTGTGTCAGCGGATGTGCAAGAACAACTGTATCAGCGTCAACGGTTATCAGCAACTATGTCAACGGTAACGCGTGTGCAACAACTGCGTGAGCTATAACGCGTGTGCGGCAACCGTGCGGCAGTTGCAAGCTGTCAGCGGTCCTGCAATTCCAGCAGTCCGACAACAGCAACGGTCCGGCAATAGCATCTTTTTAACAACGGCAACGGATGACAATGCATTAGTCTTTCTGAATGGAGGTTTTACCATTTTCAGGAGAAATGATGAATTAATACTTTCCTTAGACCCAAGGTCAAAATTTCAGTTCTGGTCATCTGTACTGCTAACTGTTAATCCATTTGATATTAAAATAATTCAATTCCTACCTAAAAGCTAGCTTTACCCCTGTAATAACAAAAATCAATGTTAATAAAGAAGAAAAGAGCTAAAAATAAATTTCAGTTATCTCAACATCTATAACCATCCTCTGCAAGGGTGCTAAAGAAAGCTATCCTGTTAGATTGTCACGTCCCAATCAGTGTTCAAGAAAATTTAACCCAGACGAGGTTATTTTGGTTCAACCCAGGACATGCAGATTGTAAGTTTGGTTTACGGTAATGTTGCAATATCTGGATACTAGAACTGTTGTGATGACTCGGGATGGATTGCAGTCAGGGTAAGGACTCGAACCTGCGTGCCATTTGGAAGTGTACTTGTTTTGATTAAGCTGCGTTGCCACGGAGAAAACAGAATGGTTTTACCACAGTACTAGAAGGCTAGTGGACCATTTGTTTGCAAACAGAAAAGTTTCCCACAGTCCAAGCAGACAGACTTGAGTATTAGCAGTGAAAGTGTTAAGACGTGTGAATTTTTCGCTCCGCTAAATCAGCATTTTTCGGAGGGAGAAACGTAGAGGACCAAAAAAGTGAGTACGCAAACTTGTTCCTTATAAAATGTAATAGATTTTCAGAAAGTGTGAACTATTCGCGATTTTTTCTACGGAAGTTATTAAGGTTCCAAAATTTACATGTTAAGTATATGGGACATAAAGTGACGGCGAACACGTTGGCATCGGAGGAAGCCACATCAACAAGGGCTTCTGACCGAGTCTTTCCGGTGACATTGATTCTCCTTAGCTGTTGCTAGGCAAGAATTTTTACTAAGTCCCAGCCACTAGGACCAAAATTTTTCCAAAACTTTAGTGTATATAGTAGTATATAGCAGCATGGAAGGCTAAAACCTATATCTCTGGTGCCGCTTGGGATGAGGGTCTGATGTTTTGGGAGGTCGACGATCTCACCCATAGGGGTCACTGCTCCCCCCCCCTTGAAATGTTTTTTTGTCCAGAATGCGATGGGGAACATTTTGGGTGGGGTCCCCCTGTGGTCACTGAACCCCCCTTTTTTTTACATCGGCCTCTTGGAGTGTCTGTCTTCTGACCTGCGGTACCGGGGATCATGCTGTTGATCGTTATTTCGTTTTCGTTGTCGTTTTTTCCCATGTGTGTATAAACTGTATAATATAAACTGTGACTTTGTGAGATATAAATTTTTAAAAAAATGTCTAAAAATTGTACATTCGACCACGCAGATGTCACAAGAAGTGAACTCGCAGAACTGGAATCGGAATGGAAGGGTTCTGTTGATGAGCCAAATATAAAAATTCCAAACGACCCATTCTTCTTAAAATTCCAGGAGAAAATTAAAAATAAGGCAGTGAATCCGAGAAAAGTAAGATCGGCTAAAGAAGACCGTGAACTTAAGCAAAAAATTGTAGACGAAGTGTGGGCAGAGTGGGAGAAAGTAAATGGAACACCAAGGACCCCACAACTACGCATCAGGAAGGGGGCCGTTGATCAAGGGGAGTTAATATCAACACGTACTTCATCAAATGCAGACGACGAGACAACAAAGAAAATAATGAGAACTCCAGAAGAGGAGGATTCAAACAAGAGGCAGAGACAAGAAAAAGAAGTAGAGGAAATGAAGCTAAAGCTGGCACACATGGAGGGAAGAGTTGTGGAATTGCAGCGGAATCAGGAAAAGCTAGAAAAAGAAAATGCGCGTCTCAGAAAATGCAAACTCAAATTAGCACGCTGGGAGGCGAAGATAGAGGAAAGAGAAAATGAGATTGACAAGTTAGAAAGTAAATAAGAGAACTAGATGATGAGGCAATTACGGGCAGCCTAAGGATAAAAGAACTAGAAGTAATAGGCAATCAACTATAAATGAGGAAACTAGATACGGAGGAGAAGATGGCCAAACAAGAAGAGGAAATAAGAAATCCCTGTAAAGAGAATGGAAGTCTACGAACGAAACAAGAAACAACAGCTGTAGCACAACCAGTGAGTTTCGCCGACATGTTGAAGAGGGACACCAAAATATCAGAAAAGACTTAAATAATTGATTCAAACAAAAGAAACACTAAACCGACCATACTAATTAAACCAAAGGAAGGAAAAACAGTAAGAGACATCAGGATGAGACTAACTAGCTGGGTCAAGAGAGAGGATAGAATTAATTTTCAAATGATTCAAGCAAAAACAGCATTGATCCTGCAGATGGCCTCTACTGAAGATGAGGAGAGACTCAGAAGCCACCCGAGAGTGAAACAAGGACTAACATTGACGGATAGGAGTAGCAAAAGAAATCCATTAATGATCCTATACGGAGTCCCATCGGAATTAAAAGCGAAAGAAGCCGTTGAAGAGCTCATCGAAAGAAATCTGGCAGACATTACGGAAGAACAAAAACAGCTAATCAAACCCAGGTTTAAAACAGAACCCAGGAACCAAGAGAGGTACCACTTTGTGTTTGAGGTGCCTAGACAGGTGAGGGAAACCATATTAAGAAACCCGAGAGTGTACATTGGCTTTGAGGCCACGAACGTTAAGGACTTTTTGACGGTGACAACGTGCATGAATTGTTTTGACTATGGACATATAGCAGCCAATTGTAGAAATGACCAGAGATGCGGTTTCTGCGGGGAAAAGGGTCACAAAAAACAAGAGTGTAAAAACAAGGATAAAAAAGTCTGTGTACCATGCCACTCGAGGAAAAAACTGTGTGGGGTCAAGAGTCAGCAAGAGTGCCCACAGTGTAAGTTAAGCTTACAACGAACAATCGACAAGTTTGATTATGGTTTGTAACTCTAGCCTGATTGAACTTGGAACACCGAAAAGTAAGAAAGAGAACCCCCCATGCAGACAAAAAAGAAGTATAAATAGACTTATAGAATATAACAACAAAAAGAAACTAGAAAACATAAATAATTTGTTCAACACTGGAAACAAATTAACAACACATAAAATTCTCGAAATTAAAAAAAGTTATATTAATATGGACCAACAACAAACAATCTTACATTTTATCAACCCGGATTTGGCAACGTTTCCCAGGGGATTTGCACAGACAGTGGCACTTTCCCACGACAATTTCAATTTGGAAGAAATTGAAATATACAACATAATGGTACGTGAAGAAAAAGACATAACTATTTATCTATCTGAAAATCGGTATGGTTGCAGGTTCATGCACGTGAAGTCAACTAGGGAGACCTCGACATATTGTTGGAAGTGTTCTCGGCCTTGAAAGGTAACAATAGAACAAAAATCAAAATCCCAGCTATAGGAATAGGACTATGGAAGAAGTCCCCATGCGACGTCTTAGAAGTGATGTTAAATTGGAAAAATAAAATTGAAGCAATTGGACTAGAAATGATTATTCAAGACGAATTTCTTTTCAAGACAATAGAGCGAGATTTGGAAAAACTAACAAAAGAAGAACATATGCAAATAGAAACAATGATAGATGTAGCAGAATGCATTGAGACGACAGAAAGTATATTGGAGGAAAAGGAGCTGAGGTATGCGGAGAGGCCTTTGGAGGGGGAAGAACAGACTGACAGAGCAGCGAAGAAAAGAAAAGGATGGAGATCCTGGATCCCCAGACTCTACCGGAAAAAATCAATCAAAACCGACACAAGCAGGGATATAACCTACGAAGATAATCCGCAACTGGACGAAGAAGAGCAAGACACGGAACTGAAGGTAGAGCTGGCAGAGAACGAACAACAAAAAGAGGAATTTAACCCTAACAAGTTCTACGAGAACTTAGAAGCTAGCTATAACCTGTCAAGACTGGAGGAGCCTTCTCTCCTAACTGCGGCATTGCGAATGGTCGTTAGAAACATGCACCATAATGGAAAAAGTATAACCTTCCCAACGATCGAGGAAGTGAACAGGATAAATCTACGAGCAAGCGGAATCACGACGGATCCACAGGACTTACTAAAACTAATTCACAAAGTCTTTGAAAGACGAGAGGACTCGCTGCAACTGAACAGCATCTACAGGCAGTTCGTGATGGCTTATGGAAGGATTGTCTTCAATCCGTTAGAGAAGTTCCCGGCGTGCCACGTTTACACTAGATAACCGTAAAATAAAAAAATGTTTAAATTCGTCCAGGTACACCTGGACAGATCAAAATTAGCAACCTTAGAAATTAGAAGATTTTGTGAGAAAGAGGGGGTGGACGTGGCATGCCTGCAGGAGCCATATACCAACAAAGGAAGAATACAAGGAATGCCTGTGGATGCTATGACCATCCTTCCGGAGGATCCAACACCGATGGTAGCGATGATCATTTTTAACAAGAACATAGAGGCTTTCGTGGACTCCAGAAATACATGCCGGTGGACCCAGAGTGTGGATTTAAAATTGGGAACAGCAAAATTAAAAATAATTGTATACTGTCAGTTTTCCCTTCCTGCTGACGTTTTTGTACATAGAATAGATAATAGTTTGGAAGGGTTAAATGGGATGAATACTATACTTTTGGGAGATTTTAACGCGAAATCTCCACTCTGGCACTGCCCTAATACAGATGGAAATGGAGAAAAGTACGAAGATTTAATACATCAATACCATCTAAATGTAATAAACAAGGGAGACCAACCACCCACATTTCAGGGCAGGGCTGGAGCGAATAGTAATATAGATGTAACCTTAGTAAGGGGAAACTTCTATAATAATTTACAACACTGGACTGTAAAAGAAGATGTAACAACTAGCCAACACAGCGCCATCAGCTTCGTGGTGGACTTAACAACGAATGGAAATGATAAAACAGAGACTGATGAACAGAACATTAGATACAACATTAAAAAGCTCAATAAGGAAAATTTTATTAAAAAAACTGAAATTACCAGAAATAAATGATAATTGTGATTTAAATAACACTACAACTAAATTAGAAGAGGCCATTACTTAAGCAATCACAAAATCAGCACCGAAATTAAACAGAAATAAAAGAAAAAGAAAAGTATTTTGGACAAAAAATTTGGAGAAACTGAAACGAATACTAAAGGCAAGTAGGAAAAGCTATAAGGCAGCTGGTAGTCAGGAGTTAAGAGAAGCGCGATTGAACAAATATAGACTGGCCAAACAAAATTTTGAAAAAGAGCTATACAAAACCAAAAGAAAAACTTGGGAAAAGATCGTTAATGAAAATCTTGCCAACAACTCATGGGGAATCCCATATAAAATAGTTATGCACAAATAAAAACCAGGGGCCCATTAAATAGCCTGATCACAGACGAGGGAGGTTACACCGCGAGTTGGAGGGAGACCGTAGAACTATTATTCAAAAAATTATTTCCGGACGACAATAACAATGAAGATAATGAAGAAAATACAGAATAAGATTTGAAATGAACATACCCCCCAAATAGCGAAGAAAATGATAGTGAAATTTTAACAAGAAATGATGAAGTCAAGGTAGCAATTAAGAGCTTAAAGTCTGGGAGGCCCCAGTTTTAAAGTTTTCGTTTACTACCTGATGGACTTGTAAACGAAATCTTTAAAACAAATACCGACATTTGGACACCATATCTTGCTAGACTCTTCAACGAATGCATTAAACAAAATACATTTCCAGACACATGGAAAAAAGCAAACTTAATAATTTTGCTAAAGGGAGAAGATAAAGACAAATCAAAGCCAAAATCCTATAGACCAATATGCTTACTCAACGTAATAAGTAAACTATTTGAAAAAATCATAGCAAATAAAATATCTAAAAAAAGAACAGACATTCAAAATTGTAATCTACAGTATGGTTTTAGAAAAGGAAAGTCCACAGAGGATGCAATAAATGAATTGGTCAAGACAATTAAACAATTAGGCAATGATGATTGTAAATATACAGTAAGCA
>JAGDQP010012186.1:6716-50957 GCA_022664845.1 Lepisma saccharinum
AGACACATTGGAAGTTTGCTTTTGAAAATAAAGTGTAGTCTTCCAAACGAACTCCACGCCATTTTACATCGTCTATTTATTTCATCAGTCACCTTTGCATTCGATGTTTTAAGTTGGCCTAGGTAAACATACTCATCAACTATGCCTATTGTCTCTCCGTTAATCTTCACTTCCTTCTTTGCAGCATGTTGCTTGTACATTACTTTTGTTTTACTTAAGTTCATTTTAAGGCCTATTTTCGAACTCTCGTTACTCAGTTCTTCCATTATGGTTTGTAGTTCTTCTGCACTTGAAGCAAACAGGACTATATCATCAGCGAACCGTAGATGATGAAGATATTCGCCATTAATTTTAATTCCAACTTCATCCCAGTTTTAATTCCTAGCTCTTCCTCGGAGTAGTACAATTCTGTGTAGAAATTCTCAAATATGTTTCTAATTTCTTCCTTATTTCGTGTTACGGTCCCGTCTGGTCTCTTAACTGCAATTATTTGCTTTTTTCCTATCATGAGCTGCTGTTTGGCTTTCTTCAGGCTCTTGTTTTCCTCGATTGTATTTCTAACAAGATTTTCGTTATATCTTCGTACATCCTCTCTTATTTTCTTTCTTACGGTTTTATTTAGTTCTATGTACTCAATCCTCTTTATGCGATTTTCCTCTTCTTTCATTTCCCTTCTTGTCTTCATCAAGAGCTTAGTTTCTTCTGAGATTTTGCTCTCTTTTTTCTTTCTGGTACCTGCTATCTCCTTGGCTGGTTTTCTTATTATCTCAGTCAGGATTTTATTTCTGCTATCGATGTCTTCTTCATCCTCTAACTCTTCCAAGGAGCTAAATCTGTTGCTTAGTTCTATCTCGAATGTCTGTCTGTGTTTTCCAAGATTTTCCAGTTCTAAAACTGACGGTTTTCCTCTGATAAGCTTCTTTCTCTCTAGTCTAGTATTTAGTTTCAGCTTACATCTCACCATCCTATAATCACTCGAGATTTTGAAACTGTTTAGAACAGACACGTCTTGCACAATTGCCCTGTTATTTGATAGAACGTAGTCTATATATATATATATATATATATATATATAAATTCACAGTCATATTCAATCGACTACTGAATGAGGCCTCTCCCGAAGGGAAGATTTGGTCTACTGCTCCCACGCTGACCAGCCGTGTTGGGGGAGGAGAGCCGAAGCTCTCTACTGTGTTCGCCAGTCTTTTATTCACAGTAGCTCCCCAATTGCATCAAGATGCTGGGTGGGAACCTCTTGCTTTGTAAAAAGACCATTATCAGAGCCTGGATGGTGTGCCATATTGTCGCTTTCATGGCTAACATATATTTTGGAAGATAGAAAAGATATATTCAGAGGTCGATATTGAATCGTTTTTCTCCAAATATCGTTTTTCTGAAGATTTTATGGCTCTATGCAGAAATGATAATTTTGAAAGAAAAGAATGAAATCTTATTGATTGCAATAGTTTAGTTTATTACAAAATATATAGTACTGGTAGTGGTAGGTCTAACAAGAATTTTTTTTTTATTGATATGTTATTTTGTAAGTTACATGTTTCATTTTGCAGAATTTTTACGTCAACACTTTGTAACACACAACCAACATTTATTTATTTAATTTTGTAACTCCAACACTTACAGTAATTTAAATTTCAGAAGGCTTACTTATATTATTATTTAACAGGTAAGAGGTATAATTATGAAATACAATTTACTCATATGAAAATAATTATACTCTATTTTCTACACAAAGTATTAGTACAGCAGTATTGATTTCACAATGTTATCAAACCTACAGAGGTAACCGATGCATAACATTCGAGAAGTTAAATTATTGATTTGTGTGAAGTGCGCACGTCAACACCCAAAATGACAATTTTTTCATGCTCTTTGCGGGGACACATAAAATTTGGCACAATATTCTGAGGCGGACCAAAACCAGTACTGTTTATTGCAGTTTGTAAAGGGATCTACAAAGGCTAGGAGAAGATAACCCCGAACAAAAATATCATAATGAAGGGTAGCAGCTTCACTATTACCATCCTGAGGCTGAAGATGACATTGGCAAGGCTCAGAGATGGACAGAGGACGACATCTTCAATGTCTGCCTTTACTGCGAGGTCGTAGAGCTGACAACTCTCCACCGCTAAAACATATAAAAATAGTAACAGATGGTTCATGGATTCTCACGGGGTAAAATATTACGGAGGAAAACTAGTCCCTCATCCGGATCTCCGGGCGGGGACTGCTTCAGAGGGCTCCAACAACAGGATTAAGAAAGATTTTAGAATAGGAACGTGGAAAGTAAGAAGGTTATTAAAAATGGGTGCTCTTCAGGTGGCGATATGCGAGACAGAGAAGTACGAGCTTTCCATAATTTATTAGCGGTACAGAAAGACCGGTGTAAGGACAGGATAGCATCCGGCAGGGCAAGTACACTTTCTACTATGGGAGAACACAGTCTCACGATTTCGGAACACGATTCCTCATTAAGAACAATATCAGTAGGTTCAGCAGGACGTACGCAGAGGGCGGATCCTGGGGGTCCGGACTGCACCCCACCAATTCATTTTTTTAAAAATAGTATTATTTTTGGCAAAATCATATGCATTTTACGTAAATTTCATACCAAGAGAGACCCCTGGCCCACCCAAATCAACTTCTGTGTACGTGCCTGGTTCAGAATATAGAGTTTGTAAACGAAGGACTATCGTACGTTACGATACGTACTCGATGGGGCAACACGGTTTTAATAAATGTCTATGCTTCGACAGAGCACGCTAATGATAACGACAAAGATACATTTTACGAGGAGCTGGAAAGATCGTTTGACAGATTACCGATTACAGTACGAAAATTGTGTTAGTTGATTTCAACGCTAAGGTATGTAGGGAGGCAAAATATAGACCTACTATAGGCTAATACAGCCTTCACGAGAAGACCAACATCAATGGAGAAAGACTGATAACGTTCGCGATATCGTAAAACATACTAATAAACAACACTTACTTTGTACACAAAGATATGCACAAATACACATAGATATCTCCGGATGGCAAAGCTCTCAACCAAGCCGATCACGTATTCGTAGATAGAAGAAGACCCACCAACAAAATGGACGTTAGGTCTTACAAAGGAGCGGAAGGTGACACCGACCATCAGTTAGTGATCAGAAAAGTGAGGGGGAATGTGATGTACCTCGAACAGAGAAAGTAAATGATCAAAACAACTCCGAGCGTAGGAACAGATTACCAACTGGAAATCTCAAGTAGGTTCGAAATCTTAGCCGACCATAGTGTAAAAAGATGACATTAATAATCAAATTGGTGTAAGATGTGAGAGGGCGCAACCAAGAAACGTGTAGGTGAGAAGAAATACCAGAAAAATAAGCCTTGGTTTCATAAAGAGTGCCTTAGGCCTCATGAGGAACTAAAACAAGCAAGCAACAATTGGAGATCACCAATGTTGATTTAGAAAACATAAATTCACGTTGGGCCTGATTTTCGCCTTGAGACAAATCTTAGACAAGAAATGGGAATAGAATGGAACCCTTAATCAGTTTTTCATTGGTTTTAAGAAAGGATATGACTCTATCAAAAGGGAGAAACTATACAATATTCTGGTTCAATTTGGAATTCCGAAAAAAAACCTGTTCAACTAGTTAGGATGTATCTCAGCGTACCCCATAAGCAGAATACGGTAAAACAAATAGTTTCAAGATTGGCAACGGATTACTGTTTAAACTTTGTGGGTAGAATTTGAGATTCAAAAAATAAAATAGGACAAAAAGGGACTAACATTGAATGGTGTGAATCAACTGTTCGTATACATGGATGATGTAGATTTTATAGGGGACAATATGGACGCACTACAAAGTAACACCGATATCTTGGTAGAAGCGTGCGTTGAGATGGATCTACGGGTAAACATAGAGAAAAGATAATATTTTATAACAAGCCGAAATACTGAGAATGATGGAAATAGATATATAAAAAATTAAGAATGAGAACATAAGAAAGTAATCAAATTTAGATACTTTGAAGCATATGTAACAACCAATAGCTCTGCCTGCGTAAACATTGATTGAAAGCATAATAGTAGTGATTGTTGAAGATGGAGAGATTATATATATTGGTGAGTGATATATTGAATCAATTGTATGTGGAAAGTATAAAACAACACGTTGTTCTAAAAAATGTCGTATCTTAAAATGTGTATCTAATTTATACTTCTATAAACGGGGCATATTTTATATAGTTACAGAAACTTCATGGATGCAAAACAAACTAATTTTTCTAAGTTCGCACTCAGCAATATTTTCGTTGTGTGGCCAATGTATCACAGGCTACTCCCATCCCCTTTCTCTTTTCTTCTACTACAATCTCCCTCATTCACATACACAGACACGCACGAACAAAAACACACACACACACACAGAGAGAGAGAGAGAGAGCGAGAGAGAGAGATGTGGGGGGAGATTTTCCCTAAGCCTACTATAATGTTACCTCCTCAGTGTCTCATAATATATCACGTTGGATGATTTGGGGAAGGAAAGGAGAGAATACAGAAGGAGAGGGAAGTACCACTTTTTTCCCTTTTGTCTTCATCCAAATTGCTGCTTCCCACAAAATAAAGTGACGGAACACATTTTCATTCATCTTCTAATGACTTATGTGTAGCTTATCATACACAATACATGGTATTATTGACCTTTTTTATCTACAGCAAACGGACGTCAATACCTGAAGCTCTTTACTTCTTTGTAGACGCGTACGTCCTCTTTCCAGCTATTCCAGTGAGACCAAAAAGGAAAAACTGAAACATGATACAACCATGGTTTATTATCCGGTCAATCACATATTGCCAAATTTATTGTTATTCAAAAATATTAATCATACAGTTGTTTGTGAACCGTTAATCCTTTTAGGTACCTTGAAGCCAGATGTATGTAAAATTTCATGAATTAAAATGCGTAAAGGGAAACAAATGGCTGATCTAACTTCCAATGCTTTAAGATAGGACAACAGCCTGCTCCTTCTGACACTTAGAGATGGCCTTAACGAAAAATCTTGTAATCTTCTGCAGATAGAAGAATATTACTAGAAGGTGAATTTAAGGAAGGCTGAAGACCAAATAATAGATAACCTAAGTTCTTGTGATTCACCGGATAGTACAGAACCACATTTGGAAGAGGAATCAGGAAAAACCACACGTTGTGCATGATTAGAGAAATAGTGTTTGTGTAATGAAAGATGCTTCCTATATGTAAACCTGTTCAATAATTTGTACGGAAGCATATTGTTATGTATTTTCTCAAAGTCTCTAGAAAAGTCAGTGTGTACAACATCAAGTTGGGAGTTACTGAAATAGATTTAATCGCATGTGTAAGTAGTACTCACAAGTTAATTAAACAATATATTATGTTAGGTAGAAAACCATGTAGAACAGCATTTTTGTATACGGAAGGACAAAGTTATCTTGTCTTATTATCGTTTCGCAGACGATAGATAAAGGCGCAAGCAGAGAAATTGGTCTATACGAAGAGACATTCGTTTTGCCACCTTGCTTATATATAACAATTATATTAGCTTGCTTTTATAGTTGGGGAAAAGCGTCTTCAGAAAAGAATCTGCTAAACAAGAGTGATAGTGGATATGAGAGAGCTTCAAGAGCATTACCAAGAAATATTAAATTACATAATGTTATCAGCTTCTGCAGGGAGATGGTCTGAAAGACATCGCTCTAAAAACTAGATTTAATCAGTAGTTATAATTCAACAAAGGGAATGAGGACATATTGGTTAGAGATGAAACGGAGTAGGTAGAGGTGGTTAAAAGGGAAAAGAATGCGAGAAAATTAATCTTAAGGAGTTTCGCCACATATTCGCCAGAGGCAAGTACTGTGTTGTGTTTTATACCGATAGGAATACGTTAAGTTTACCTTCTTGCATTTACAATTACCCAAAACTTACTTGGATTCGCAAGTACTTCTTCTGATACATTAGTGACACAGCTGAAATACTTGTATTTGTATTGTTGTTATAAATTAACTAGAAAATGTTGGTATTTACATTCTTATGTACAGGTCTTGCGGAAGCGTTGGAGAAGGTGAAAAGCAGTTCATTAACAGTAGTTTTTAGGTAGGTTAGGCAATACGAAAAAATACAGACTTCAGATTGGAAAAATATGAAGTATCCTATACTGTACTAAATTTACCAAAAATAATCATCAATGAGATATTTTAAGAAACACGTCTCCCGTGGCACAAAAAAGTCTTGAAAACTATTCCTACACAATCTTTGCTTTCGAGCAAGTCTTCAGGTGTTTAGATGCAAACACGTATGGTAATATGAACTGGTACCAAATTAGGAAAATTCGTAGGGTAAGGAATACTTTATACCGGTGCGAAAGTTGTCAATTGTTTGCGCTTCGTTGTTAACAAACGATATTGTTTTGTTGTGATACTAGTCATCACACGATTGACGCCAATTCGGTTTCAGAAAAATGAAATTTCTCGAGATTTTGATAGTGCTCTCCCAAACAGGTTTTCATCGCGCATACTATTGAGACAAGTTGAGCACAAACAAATCTATATACGGCACTTTCCGCACAACGAAGCACAAACAATTTTCACTAATTTTGCTTTAAAGGTAATATTTTCAGCGAATTTAAGCCTAAAGCTACTTCCCAAATTGCGTGTGGCTTAATTTAAGACAAACTGGTACCAAAAGATACATTTTCTGACATAATCCGGGACAAACGATTCTACTACTTTTGGAGGTTTGTGCCTTCCAGCCGGGAAAGAGAGAGTCGTTCAGGTCGATTAGTTTTCGCAAACATTTTATCCAGTTCTTCAGAAATATTGTCTAAATCAGATTGTGGGTTAATATAATGGGTTAGTGGCCATTACTGTTTCGTGGCAAAAAGATGTTCAGAATTTCCTCCAGCATTATTAACTTTGTTGTTTGAGATATTCTAAACGATATAGTTGCATAAAACGAATATATCCAACCATAAGCAAACATTGGTTACTTTTAACCACTGGGGAGGCTACTAAACTTATCGCGTCGCTTACGTTAGTTATTGTGTAGTATGTTCTTACTGTGTAGTATTGTTAACTTGTTCTTACCATGCGTATTCGGGATAGTTTCAATGTATAATTTAATTAAGACATTTTCTCTCCTCGGAAGAGTTAACTATAATATTTTTGTTAATCATTATGGGCATTAATTTATCGTGAGGAGAGTTCCGTGTATTATTGTTAAAATTCCATAAGTGGCTTGATAACGTTTCACAAGTAATCATTCATAAAAACGGTAAAACAAAACTTCATATATAGTTGATTCAATGCCTAAACCGCGAATGTGCAAATTGACATTTTAACGGGGAGCAGTGCAGTTTTCTGAATACTGCGAGTGCAAGTGTCGTAACGTTGTCACGTACGTGTACACTCACTGTATTTGGAATTATGTTTAATTTTTGAAATAGGTATGTGCTTCAGGACTTAAATCTACAATACGGTAGATACGAATATGCAAATTTTCACATCTGGAATGAAACATAAGGAGAGAGAGAGAGAGAGAGGTTTGAAATTGAGTTTGTTTTTATCATTACGTGGTAACTGAGATAACTGCAGTCCGTATGATATACTATTTTTGCGGATATGAGTGCATTTCTTCTCAAACAACATCCGCTTTGCCTCACGATAGTTTTGATGTTATTCAGCCATTTTCCGAAGAAAGAAGTCGGAATAAACACTTTATCATCTTGTTGGCTGTAATATCGAAATCCGAAACCAGGAGAATTGTTCTTAATGTTGGATTTCACTTCGACATTTCATCAAGTCTTCCAAATTCAAATCAGAGGAGTTCTGTCAAGAAAAGCAAAAGCAATGTTTCGGGTATACGTATCGATAAAGGGCGACAAAGTTCCTCGACAGCTCAACTTAAACACATATTTTTTCTTAATAAAATGGAACATTGATAATGTTTAAGAGAAAAAATGACACAACAAAGCAAAAGGCGGATGCTAGAAGGCAAAGGTATCAAACGTGGGGCGCGCACCGATCAAATTTCGAAAAAAAAGGAAAAAAAACTGAAAAGACTAACGAAGAAATCGTGAAGAAGAACGGGCATACAGAGTGGCAGTCGCCACGAGAAAAACAAACCAAGAAACGCACAGTTGTCTTGGGGAAGCAGTGATTTCAGTTAGTAAAATCAACAGTCTATACATTTTCTTGTATGTTAGAAATTCCGCTTATCACAAAATCAGATGGTTTACCAGTTTACAAAATTTTCAATGTAGGTCTTATTGAACAACAGAACGACACATTGGATTTCACCTCCGGAAATCTGCCTATCAAACTGTAAATGGACTTTATGAATTGCAAGACGACGACGTTTGGTTTTGGAAATACTTTCTTTTTCATATGTGACTATCTGTTTACATCTCTCACTTCAAAGTCAAATGGTTTAGATTCCTTATTTAATAATGATTGTGTATCGAAATGTCATGCTGAGGTCACGACAATAACGTCATTTTTTCTTACATGTACGTTCCCGCTGGAATTTTAATCAGTACAATGACTCGAGGTCACTTAAATTACAGATTATCTAACATAATTTTGAAATGAAGTCCAATAAATCCGACCCCAAATTCATCAATATTCTTTAAATATCCGAATTTGAATCATTCTCCAAGATATAGTCACTGAGACAATACAGACACTAAATACCAATATAACAATTTTGGAAAATCAGGAACCATTACTACACTATCTTCTCGACCCAAAAGATGACATCTAATTTCCGCAAATTGATATTAAATTAAAGGAAATTGCAGGGAATATGTCAAACCGAATCAATATTGTCCCACCTTTCGGCAGAATCCAAGCAGGAGAGTTATTTTTTGTTTGAATTGTTGCAATTTCCAATGTCGTATTTCTAGCATATTTCTATATCCTACTACACCACAAACATTCACACACCAGCTACACGCAACAATCAGACCAATATCGATAAGCACAAATCGCAGCATAAATCTTTGATATCAATTATACAAGGAAAATAATTAAGGCATTAAAGCATAGTTAAAATCTGTCACCACACATTTCACCTAACACTTCCATACAACAAGGGTTACACGGAATTCGATAATTTGATATTTACTTTCTGTGTTTTTTTTATTTTTAATCCATTAGTTACGTACTATGAGTCTCTCTTTTTTTTAAGGATAAAGCTATACCAGAATAATAAAAAAATATTTATTATTTACATTTATTTTCAATCAGTTTCATTTCATTGCAAAGCAATTAGCTAATGCCACAGTTAAATTTAATATCTCATTCAATTAAAGAACGTATCTTTATAACTTATGCTAGCATATACACAGTTCCAAGAAATTGCAACGTCGTTCTATGTATAATAGCTATCTTACTTTTGCCAACGGCCCACATTCATTTGAAGGTCATATCCCGATTATGCGGGATTAATAGAGAAGATTACAGCTTGTTTGAAAGAGCATCGTTGTTCTATTTTCATTCACCGGCAACGGCTGAAACCAAAAATCGATACCACTTTTTCGTGAAATCTCACTCAAATACAGGAAACAAGTAATTCGACTTATTATCATTTTGTAGATTTTCACAGATCTGTTTCTTCTGATTACCCAGGTTCGACTAATCGATATATGATTATGACTCAACGCTTCATTTCCAACATTCTACACTTCAGCAATTAATCTAAAGTGTATCCCATCTGAACAAACATCCTTTCTTCACAAGTTTCTCGCTACGCCATCATTACACGAACTTCTCATACACGCGACCGTCAAATGCGTTCATGCGTTATAATTCTTCCTTTCTCACATCTGTGTGCTAGTATGATAAAATACACGGCCTATCCTTCTTTCTTCAATATTTTAAATTCAACTAACGTTTACTGTTCACAATTTCTATTATTTTGACACAGAAGGCCGCAGGTTCGAAACCCAGTTACATTTTTTTTATATACACCATCAGTACAAAAATTAAGTTAAGTACAATAAATGTTCAACTATGCAATAAATTACATAGTTCTAGTAATACTTCAAAACGTGACGAGTTGTTTAAATAGTTCAAACACGAGGGTTGAACGCAGTGTGCGAATTCAACTATTTAGCCAGGGGGGATAATATTTAACGAACGGATTTCAACAGGCAACACAGACACACATACACACACACACACACACACATATATATATATATATATATATATATATATATATATATAGAGAGAGAGAGAGAGGGAGGAAGAGGGGGGGGGGGATGTCCCATTTTCCAATGGATTTATTAAATCAAACCAATCATTCACATTAAGGTACTTCATAAACATCACCAAAGAAATGGCTTTCAAATAGGCTTCTTAGCTGCTAGTAAAAGTTCATTGACCCATGTCACTTCCACGAAAATAGTTTTTGAACTTTTGCCGAATAAAAGAGTTCCGATTTTCTAACAAATCTTCATCGAAATTTCTTCTAGGATGGAAAATAAAATATTCCTGACAGGGACAAAAAATAAATTTGTCAGGGTGGAAAACGTATTTGCCAGAGGGGGAAATCCCGGCCATTATCCCGCTAATCGCTAATCCGCACACTGGTTGAAAGGTCCTTTTTCAACATTTTTAGAATGACGATTATTAATGTATTTGATTTTTTTTGTTTATGATGATTTGAAGCAGTCTAATTGAGACTACTTTGATCTTGAAATATACCAAATGTTACATTTCACCCAATTATCTGTTAGATATGTCAAGGACAACAATTGACACATATACCAGTAATAATGACGAATCACTTTGCATAAAAGTGGTATTCCCAACAAATAAAACCCGAATTTTGACGATAATATTGGTTTTAGCTTTACCTGATAAATGAAATTCTTTATGAATTAATGCTACAACGTTATTTTTTGTACATACTTAACGTTTTGCATCTGTAAATAGTGATCTAATTGTTATGTTGTCGTACTTCCGTTGATTAATTTCATTAGACTGTTAATTTTTCCTTTTGTTAGGGTTATTGTTCTTATTCTGGAACTTTTCCACCCAAAGTTATATATCATGCAATATCAAAACATTGTTTGGACTTACCTGTCAAAACCTTCAGCAGCAGTGACCAACGCTGCAAATATCCTTCCATTGTGAATGCAAGAGATTGCAAATAGACAAAACGCAATTTTATTTCTCTCAAATTAATCATTACATTTAAAGACAAAACCTTTTTATTTTTTATTATTTTGCAAACGAACTCCGATATATGCGCCCAATTCTGTTACTACAAGGACAAAAATAGGTTCTTTTTCCATATTTCACCATTTAATTATGAACTTTGTTCTTTCACTTTGAAGACACCGTACTTCGCTCACACACTTTACAAACAACAACCAATTGGACAATTTGCCTCTATCAGTGATACAACCACTTTAATTTAATCTTCGTACACTTTTGTGTTTGGTCAATTACCAGAAATTTTCGAACTATATCACTTAATTTTAAGTCTGAACTTCAGACAATAACAGTGTACACCCACGAATATTGTTTGTGTTCATCCGCCACCAGGAAAGAAATTATTACAAACCGAACGCCGCCTAGTGTGATGAGCTTTTGATCATCATGATAAACTTTTGCTTTAGCATTGTCAGCAAACATTTTCTACAGAGTTGCCGCATGTAATTAGTGGAGTACTCTTTGAATTAGGTCATTAACTGTGTTTTGTATTTACGAATGAATGACATTTATCATTTTCATCACTACTTGCTGTGTTTTTTCAAGTGATTGTGTTATATGATTTTGACTATACCTCACAATATGTAGACTATAAGCAGGTTTTTAAGTTTATGTAAAGTGCAATTGCAGAGATAGATATAATAGACTTTTTGCGGAAATAAAATAAGAAAAAAATTGATATATAATACATCCAAAATATATTATCAAAATACCAAAAAAACAAAATCAAAAATAAATAATTTTCTGTAGTATTTATCGAAAATTCAGTGCAGTGCTGAAGAACAGACGATTCTAAGACTTTATTGCAGAAAATTAATAAAAGGAACAAACAAAATAAGCTTTGTAAATATTTTGTTTAACATTTTTCAATTCGTGCATTGTTTCACTAACATTTTTGTTCATTTTGCCTTATGTTTACAGCACTTCTATTGTAATTTCAGCTGAATTTCATCACCTTTTGGTTCAATTTCATGGATAAGATTTTCGTTGTTTTTTTAGCTGATATCGGATCTTCGGCAACAGTTTTAGGTAAGTAATTTTCATTTTATTGTTTTGTTTACGAAAAACGCTCTGCGAACGTTATTTTGACTTTGACAGGCAAAGTGTCATACTGTGTGTAAGTAATGTTCAATTTTGTAGGCAAATTAAAGAAAATAATCTAGTTGTTATATTTTTTAAAAAAATACATGGTTAGGTATTTGTTCTACAATTCAGGACATAGTCAAGCAATATTTGCTCAATGTAATTATGTAAGTTCATTGGTATTTAAAGTGGGTAAATTGAGACCTGATTGCAATCAGCGACAGGAATGTGTAATTAAATATGTTGGTCTACTTCGTGCTTAACCAGACATAAGGATATCAAGTTACGTGATTCATGGATTTTGGAATTTACTAAAAATGATATATTTTCCCACGGCTTGCATACCAGAGATGAGATCGTCGATTCTTGATTGGTTGAACATGATATCGCTGCCTTGTCCAGGATTGGTCAGAATAACAACTTCGGCTATTGGCCAAAATAACGACATTTTTGATTGGACAGACTCTACATCACCGACTGACCTACGCACCTATAAATAGGTGACACTTGATTAAATCAGAACGCACAGTCTTATCTTCGGCTCACAAGCTCGCTCTTAGTATCTCAAGTATACGAAGCAGCTCCGAGTCCATACTAAACGAGTCTGACACCATCAAGGTCAACAATACCAGTCTACAACATCTAAGATCTTCTAACACAGTGGTCGCTCCATCAATCAACACTATTAGAATCAGTAAGCCTAC
The DNA here is from genome assembly GCA_022664845.1 of Lepisma saccharinum. Classification (NCBI taxonomy): domain Eukaryota; kingdom Metazoa; phylum Arthropoda; class Insecta; order Zygentoma; family Lepismatidae; genus Lepisma; species Lepisma saccharinum. The sequence goes on from JAGDQP010012186.1 coordinate 19,766, forward strand.
ATCATGGTCCTAAGCTCGAAGTCAGCCTTTCATTCTACCTGATGAGTGTAAATATCATTGTTATCATTTAATATGTTGCTAAAGTTATTGCATTCAGTACTGGAATTCTGTGTCGCTTTCGTTAATTGTAGTTATTAAGAAATATGAACCGTTGAACGAACTCCTTCTTTGTGTTCTTTAGACTAGGAAAAACTAGCTAACAGTATATCCTTCCTATCTCTATGTTTCATTCCTCTACTTCTGAGTTAAGGCTCTTTGCTAAAGTTTAAGAAACCAAAATATTTAAGTTATTAATTCCCTTCGTATAATTTGAAACATGCAGATTGAGCGTATTAAAACATCAAACCTGCGAGGATAACAATAATAAAATGAAATTACACGTCAATTAATGTTTTAATTTTCCACATCATTCATTGCAATCTACCTGTATTGCATAGTCGTCACTTGCACGATCCATAGTATCAACACACTCTTTTACTTGCGTCCCTATACACAGACATTTTACATAACATTAATTTATTTAATGATCCTTTGGCGATTAGGACCATGTCCACATTTTTCTCTTCCGCTTCCAGAGTGCAGAAAAATTCCAGTATATACCAATAATTCTCTCTCTCTCCCTCCCCCCTCTCTCTCTCTATATATATATATAATAAGTTCTATTTTCCTGACCCCACATAAGGCACTTTCGCTTCTAGCAAATGTAAAGAAAGTTTCCCCTTTCCATCTTCCTATATTTCAGTCTACCGGCAGAAGTATTTTGCAAGGAATGCCGGTACTTGAGTTAAATAAATTCTAGGTTAAAACGGTCGGAATATTAGCGGATCTCAACCTTTTGCCGACCACCAGGAAGTGGGTGGGGACTCACTTATTTCCCAACCATCAAGAAAAATTGGGGCCTCGCTCTTTTCTCGACAGTCAGGAAATGGACGGGGAACATCCTTTTCCCGAACTAAGGCAATGGGCGGGTGCCCATCCTTTTCCCACCATCAAGTGCTGAGGGGTGGTCGGAGTTTCGCCTCTATGATGGCAAGTGAGAGACCGACAGCAACCCGGAAATGGCAAGACGACCAAACGCCACTTCTGGTTGCACGTCGACCTTCTCCCACTGCACACACTTGTACATTATTTTATATTGAGAAGTGCTACTTAAAAGGGCGGCCATTTGCATTTCTCAGGTACCTGGATGTGACGATATCGATTCTCCATTCCCGACTCGATTATTGACCAACAGTTCATATATCGTTGACTTGTGGCAGCTAGGATGCAGTGATTGCATTAAATTGTAGTGCAGTGATCATTGATCATTGTGTTTAAAGTGCGATATATAGTTTGACAGCCATTTTGTGTCGCATCTGCATATTTGATTAGCCTGACTTGATGAAGAATAAGTAAGTCAATTTTCTCGATCCTCTAGAAACAGTGACCGAGGTATTATTCTTGGTCAGTGTTGGTGCAGTAATGTTTAAAGTGGTTTTGTCTGCTTTGTTTCTAGTGGAAAGTTAGAGCTTGCATCAACAATAACCATTTAATACTTTGGTCAATATGTCGAAACGTGACACTTTGGAATCGTCTGGTGATACAATAGAGGTGAATCATCTTATAATTTCCCGTAAAAATAAATAAAAAAGAACCGCAAATTCAAAAACGTATATGTCTTCGTTATCTAAAAAACAAAAACTGGAAATTCTGAAATTTCGATTCAAACATAAGGAGTGTCCTCTTCACCAACATATGATTTTTGTCATGATCTATTGAGAAACTTACATGTACGAGAATTTCACAGTAATAATATTGCATGCTCCAAATGTAATAAAGTAGTGGATTTTTGGATTTCGCGTCTATACAGGAGCACTGGAGGCTCTGCTCTGTGCCCTGTTCACCCCAAATTGAGTCTAAATTTTACCTCGTAAGCAATAACAGTATAAATGGTGCTTGTGAAACTGGAAATGTCTTCCAAAGCGTTTCAGACTCAACAAATACAGATGCACATATAAATGAAGCTGACATCGGGTTACAAACGCGTACAGAGGGGAATGTAAATAAATCTTTTATGAGTAAAGAAATACAAGTAAATGACATTGACCTGGAAAACCTCGAATGTAAATTACGGAAATTTTAGTCCGAGATCTTAATAGTACACAAGAAATGATGTAGTGAAATAATTGAGTACCGGGGAAGATCAAATATAGCCAATATTGGAACACGATTTCCTTTTTATTCTCAGGTTAATTCTATGGTAAAAAAATCAACTTTAGAGGCACTAGTCCACAGAGATGACCTTCCGAAATGGCCCTGCGTAAATTCTGAAATTAGAGTAGTAAATCAATACTTATGTAAGCTTAGAACCCACAGAGCGTTGGCAGGTAAAAATTTCTAACTCCAATTTCTACCAATGCACAATAATTTATTTGTGACATTTTTTCAAAATAACGTACCCTAAATTTGTATTTCTTCTAGATTACTCATTATACACATTAGCTTGCAATCTTTTGGAAGCAAATTGTGTGAACTGGAACTTATGTTACAAGAACTACCTTGTGATATACTATGTGTAAATGAACATTGGCTCAACGAGAATGAAATTGCTCTGTACATTCCCAAGAATTATATACTAATTACCTCTATCCCATGGTGGTGTTGCTATATTTATTCGCAAGGATATAAGGTGCAAATTCGAACCCTTAGTATTGGAAAATGTATGTATTGATAAACATTTTGAAATAGTAGGTACGATTGAATATAATGCTAAATTAATTCTGATATCGATTAACCGCACTCCACATTCTCCTATACATCATTTTCATGAAAATTTGGCTACATTGATTAAGTTACTTGAATAGATTTAAAAACTATAGTTTTTATGTCATTGGTGATATCAATATCAATATATTCAAAACATCTAAGGACATTGAGGAATACTTAAGATTGTTTATGTCCTTGGGTTTAAAATATCTAAATGATTTTCCAACCAGAAACAATGCATGTTTTGACATTGCTCTGGTAAATTAAAATGATTAAAACATAAATTGTGGTACATTTCAACCACTGCTTTCTGATCATAATGGGCTATGGATCTCTCTTGAGTCAAAATTCTTAAAACAGGGATTTCATTTTTCGTACCAAATAAAACATAGACAAAGGGACCCAAAGAATCCCAAAAATTATAGTCCCATGGCACTGGTACCGACATTTTCTAAAATTATTGCAAAAATTATGCTAAAGGAATTAGTTTCATATTTTAAAACTAGAAATCTCCTCTGTGAGAACCAATTTGGGTTTCGCTCTGGCAGATCCACGACGCATGCCTTAATAGAAATTGTTGAACATATCTATACAAGTTTTGAAAGTAGAGCTAGTACCATCCTAACTGCGCTTGATCTTAGTAGAGCTTTTGATATGATTTCTCATCGTATACTATTAAAAAAGTTGTACACTATGGGCATCTTAGGCAAGGACTGGGCCCTAATTCAAACTTATTTGATTGACAGGAGACAGTTGGTCAGAGTTTCCGATAATTTATTGAAAACCTTACTTCTGAACAAGGGTGTTCCTCAGGGATCACTACTGGGTTCCTTTTTATATCTGGTATATATGAATGACTTATCATCTAATTTGTCTTGCAAGTCTATACTTTTTGCTTATGATACGACTATCATATCCAGTAAAAGAGATCTGGATAAGTTAATAAAGGCCTCAAAAGACAATATTGTAATGGCTAAGTCTTTGTATAATAAAAATGTTCTCCTTCTCAATACTAACAAAACGGAAAAAATATTATTTTCATTAGATAAAGGCCTGATAACTTTCAATGACGCAAAATCAGTCAAATTCTTGGGAATTCATTTAGAACCGAAATTGGACTGGAGAATTCATACAAAAAAGTATGCAAAAATTTGCCAAAAGCGTATACCTACTATCCAGGCTTAAAGATATTCTATATCAAAATTACTTGAGGATGGTATATTTTGCCACGATTCCGTAATATCGTATGGCATACTTCTTTAGGGAAATTCCACAGGTTCTCACGATGTCTTTGTGTGGCAGAAAAACGCCGTAAGATGTGTGGCAGGTCTATATACAAATGAATCTTGTAGGGGAGTATTCAAGAAACTAGGAATTCTGACATCTCCGTGTTTATTTATGCATCGATGTGCAAATAAGTATAACCAAATACAAGACGGTCTCTTCTTTTCATACTTACAATACTAGAAATAAAGAGTTAATTTCACTATCTGGAAGAAGACTCGGAATTGTCCACGAAGCTTTAGATTATATTGGCTTTACATTTTTTAATCTATTACATTCCTCTCTGAAATGTCTTAATATTAAACAATTTGACGACCAAGCCATAAACAATCTGATTGAGTGCAAAGGTTATGATTTAAACGAAATAGAGAAATGTTTCAAATCTCCGGAGAAATAGTTTATCTAAGGCTCTTTGTCTATAAATTGTATAATAATTAATAATCATACTCGATTTGACTTTGTAATGGTTCTTATAATTTTAGTTGGGCTATATATTGTGAATTTTATCTCCTGTCTATTAGTCTACTTACATTGTATCGCACTGTGTTTTTATTCTGACTATATGTATGGCAAATTTATTGCTCTATGATGTAAATAAATAAAATAAAAATAAATAAACAAGAGAAGTTGCAGTCTTGTTTATATTCAGCTTCTTCCCTAAAACATAGTGACTTTCGTGAGGATACCACATTCGCATTTGCATCGCATAGCTAAAGAAAATCGGCTGGTATTGACCAAACCATTACAAAATAAAAGTTGCAACTTCTACTGTTAGTTAGTCCCATACGAAGCTTTCTCAAAACCACATTTCACATTGTTCCATGAGGACGCATATGAGATATTTAAGTCCGAAATCCGGTATTTTTCGCAAAGGGTTATGTTTGAACACACGTAGAAAAAAGAGTGTGATTTAGACCAGAAACTCTTTTGCGAGGTCTAAATATGACCTAAATATGGTTTAAATAAAAGTTTGCAGAATTTTATTCAACTTCTACACCCCAAAAACTCGGTTTAAAAATCAAATTTTATACAATTCCTAACTCATTTTTCAGCCTAAGTTTTGGAATAGGGAAATTAGTTCTCAAAGACGGGATTCCACATCGTCGAAATGCACGTCAAGAGCTACTCAATGGTTTTTAATTCAATTCTCTAGCTCTTCTAGTTTTTTAGATATGCAGATTTCCGTACATATCTACGGGAGTAAAAACCGTCACCCGTCATGTTGAAAATATGGTCGCTCCGGGATATATAAAAGCATCACATTTCTTTCGAAAGTCGTTATGATATCTTCAGGTATGTATGAACCCACATACGAAAAATATTTTTTTTCTAAAATTTTAATGTAACCAGTTTTTTCTAAAATTGAATGATTTGTCCAGGAATGACCCAATTTTACTATAACTAAACTACACCAATCTAATCTTCCTTATCTCAAATCACTCATGTATAAAATGGTCTACTTAGCGTGACTCAGTCTGGTGGTGTCTTAATAACACAAATCTTGGGAATACTTTTCTAGTTGTAAAATTAGCTCAGGGTTACAACCTTTGCTTTCTAAACAAATGAGAAACGTACATGGGCTTGAGCCCTGGTCAGTACAAGCATATTTTCCTTCTACTTAATAAGACGATAGTGACTTCTCTTCATCGTAGGGTTTGGAACCAAGCCCGAGAGAGATTAAAGCCTCACCACTTTCATATAAAAAAGCATTTCAGAGTACTGAACTAAAAACCTGTGCAAATAAACTAAAGTACAGTTTAGTGTACTCATCGTTCGTGAGGATCGTGAACTTTGGCGATATTGAACTCGCGGTGTGCAATGATGATGCGAATTTGGATATGTTTCTCTTATAACCTACTTTTCTTTTTACAGCCTTTGACTATTTCAAGAAGGTAAATGAGAATATGGAGGAGTATCTTCCGTATGACAAATAGCTGCAGACAAATACACTACCCATAATTATTTATTGTTATTACACGATTTAATTTATTTGTATTTAACATTCACATATAATATACCGACTTTCTGTCAACACCCACAACCTCTCTGATGTTATATTTTAAACATAATAATTATTTATGTCCTGAAATGATTGTATGAATACATATGAAACTTATTTATTTCAATGTAATTTTTTATCTACTTATTCATGCTTTAAGGAATCATGAAAAACAAAAAAAAAAAATGTCCAAATAGAGTCCGAAATCAGGACCTCTCGATTAGAAGCCCCAGCGCTCTACCACTGGGCTAACATGAACATAGTTACCAAGCTCCTTCTAAGATTACTTCTTCTGAAGAAACATGACTGAATTTTTGTGTCCAAAACAATGACATCTATATACGTTGCGAATACTGTTGTTATGTCTCTCCTTTGTCTTGTTTATTGTATTATAAAAGAGAAAAATATGTTTGCTGTCTTTGCTTTCATTGGAGATGTTATTTTACGTATGGAAACAGGTGACAAAATCATCACGTGCTCAGATGTATGGATAGTTTGGAAATGCTGTATCATTACGCATTTCAATGAATATTACTTTTTTCTATACTTAATAACATTTCAACATATCTTATTGCATATAAGAGAAGAAAAACAGATTTGGACATTTTTTTTTCAATTGCAAAGGTTCATCGTACCTTTGAGGGCTCGAACCTGGCATCTTTGGTTTACTTTTTCCGAAGATACTCGAAGTTGGACTTAGAGAATTTTCAGCTCAAAACAGCTAATCAATGCGGTCAACCTTTTTGGAATAGGCTGTACATGCAAAAACATTGGAAGTTTTGTTTCATTCGGACGAAATACAAAAAATTGTAATAGTAACTTAGCTATAAGGTCAAAGGTGAGAAATTATTTTTTTCCATATGTGACTTTGATATTATTCTTCGGAAGAGCGTGAAATTTAAGTAAATCGAAGAAATATTGAAGGAATAGTAACGTCACGTGATTGAAGGACAAGCACTGAAACAATCAACACTGGTCAAGTTTCAAGCTCAACAGTTATTACTGAGGTCAATGTCAGAGGTCAACTACAAAATTCAATATTTCGCTCTAAAATTTACTGGTAATATTTGTTTTAGTGAAATGACATTTTTAACCACAGAATTACTAGCATGCCGAAAAAATTCTGGATATAGGTTGTCGAGTACAACTCAATGTTTTCACCTACAGTAATGTAAATGCTTGTGTGTGGTTTCAGTTTGCTTTTTACAGATAAACGGCTTGGGGCAAAATTCACTGAAGGAACTATAGTATGTATAATTCCGCTCTTCAAGCCCGTATAGTTACAGTAGGGCCCCGCTAATACGAAAATCCGAATAAACCGAACAGATCAAAGGGAACATATACCAAAATATTTTTAACTTAAGAGAGGGAAAAGAAAATGTTTATTGATATAAAAACTTGTATTTTATATACAGTGTACAAGAGAATGTACTCAAATAACAGAAGTACAGGGTACAATTTTAATTATGTACTGCAGTAAAGTACGGTACTGTAGTGTACAGTGAACTCTGCTGAAGTAACCCCCGACGCATACGTATTTGCCAAGTCGCTGGCACTAGATCACAGTCTAAAACGCGCTAGAAAGCTAAAGGCTCTAAATAACTTTCCAGCTTAATGAAAGTCCGAATATTTCGAACTTTCGTTGATCCCAACAGGACACAACCCCAATTAGTTCGAATTAGAGGGACTCTAGTGTAGTTTGACTTTGACTTTGGTACTGGATTGTACCTCTTATGCATAGGAGTGAATAGGTTCGAATTATTTATGGGCGCATGAATGAAAATCAGTGCTCGAAATGGGTTAGAAAAGGCAAGTGAACGCTTACGCCTTGTGGCGGCGATTGACGTTTGTAAGTAAAAGCAATGACCTATTCATAATAAAAACATGGGGTAACGCTAAATCCATGACTAAGAAGGTATTGGACTAGCGTTTCTCACGCTGCCCCACTTCTAGCACTGATGAAATTACAGTAGTGAGGTCATATATGTAGAATAATTAGTTTTGACTTGATGTGAAATCGGAGAATTTTATAACTTCCCCCTACAGTGGCTGCAGAGAGTCCTGACGGTTGACCTCATTCCTGCATTTTCGCCATCCAATGAAAGATGGAAAGTGTGTTGTTCGGCTGCAACCCCAATTCTGGGAATGACTTCAGTTTCTTTGCCTCTGAACTAGTGAAAACATCGTGTGCTGTGTATATTTTGTAGTCAAATTTCTTCCTTAGCGGGTATGCCACTTATTCATACTGCAAAAGTACAAGAGAGAACCGCAGAGGTGTAAGCGTTTGTTTGGCATCGTTGGTGAGGAGAGGCATCCAATTCCTAACGGATTCATCACGTGAAACTACATGATAGTCACCCTCCGCCACGATTGGTCAAAGTTCAAGCTTCAGGACTCGTCAATGCCACTATAGTAGCAATCTTTGATTATGAGAGAAACTGCCTCCTTAAAGGGAAAATTGGTATGCGCCCTCAAATAATTTGAATCAATCGACGCTTATGCATAAGAGGTACCACCAAGTACCAAGATAAAAAGTGAACTAGTCCAGCAAGCTAGGTTGCGTCGGCTTGATATCGGCATTTGGTTGACGAAGGCTGGACCGACGACGGGTTTTGAAAAAGGCGAAGAGGAGCCGACGTCGGTTGTCTGGCTTTGAGCTGTATTACACCCCTATGCCGAGAAGACGGCGGCCCGAAAAATAGCCCGACGACACAGACGGCGGCCCGGGTTGAACCATCGTTCAAACCACGTTATCTTAGAGTCGGCAACGTCCTAAATAGTTAAATTATTAATGATATTATATAATTAACATTATAAGATACTGAATATCATATATTATTCAACAGAATTCTTCGATCCCTTGGAAGAATAAGATTCCGCATAGCTAACGTAATATGACAGTTTCAATTCCGAAAAACAACTTCCAAACATCCGCCTGAAGGGAGACATAGTTTCTCAAATTTCTGAAATTAGTACACACATGTAGAACGAGCAATACACGCAGAAAACAGTAAATAAGGAGGCAAAATCACGGATGGATTGAGAAATGACAGAATCTAAACTAACTTGAAGTAACCCGCCTTCGCTCACTCCTGCTAGTTCCAAATTGATTCGTGTCTTTGCGTGGTGTTATATTACATTGGATACGAAGTTCATTTACTAGGTAAATGTGTATATGAAATTGAAAAAGTGATGAATTCCCATATTTCCAACAGGAACTGGTAGTCGTCGTGGTTCATGCAATAGAACGTCTGACTGCGAATCAGACTCAGATCCCAGCCAAAACACTGGAGACTTTTCTCGTAGTATTTCCATGGCTCATGGTCTGAGGTCGACTCAGCCTCCTTTCAAATTAAGTACCAGAGTGCCTGGTATTCCTTGGCTCCTTAGGAGATAAAGGCTGACCGTGAGACTGACCAACACACTACACTTGGTGCCGTGTGTTGTGAATATGTCAATACCCTCACATTCCGCATGTGCTGTTCACGACACGTGGACATCGCACAGAGGATATCTTTACCCGAATATATTTTCCGTGCCTCACAAATTCTAGTAGATTGTTCACAAAATGAACCTTTTAATCTAACTGAATTTGACCTAGTCAGAAATATGCAACAAGTTAGTACTAGACCTACTCAGAAATATGAAATATTAAAAGACAAGCAAGTATCCATTTAGTTTCTCGTGATAGCAGATTAATCATTTGCATATCAAAATCAAGCAGTACTCACGGTCCCAGAACGCACGTTACCACACACACACACACACACACACACACACACATATATATATATATATATATATATATATATATATATATATATATACACGTATTTTTTTCTAATTTCTAAAAGAATAAAATGGTCTTTACTTATATATTCTCACTTTAGATTAATGTCATGTTACATTAAGAAAGGAACGTTGTTTCTGATTCTTTCCTTTTTCAAACATTTCTGAGATATCATCTAATTCACTGAAAATTGACTTTTCTTTATTGATCGCTGCAGGAATCAGGATATAAAGTTATCAACTGGCGAGGCCTTCTAGTGCGGTGTTGGAGTAGTGGAAGGAGAGGAGGAGAGATGAGGCAGGACAAATATCTCGTTCGTGTCCAGAGTTAATTAAGCGACACCTTCGTGTAAGTTGGGCGGCCTACATTGCCGATTTGGATTTTGGGAATAAAATTCGCTCATTGTGCAGCATTTGAAGGTTGCAGGCTTTCACTTCTTTGAGAAATATTTTACTGAGGTCTGTATTAAAGATACAATTTAAGGGTGTGCTGGGTTTAGCTTAGGAACATTAGGATGAAGATCATTCTAAACGCTTAGCGTTAGTGGAATTCTTACTTTCACCTCCTTCACAGTATTAGTTAGATGCCTTCCATTGTAATAACTAGATCAAAGGACTGTGTGAAGCACATTATATCTGTACCTCTCTGGTAGACATCACTATGTGACTTCGTTCCCGAGCGCCCTCTTGCTGGGGGCATATAGAATTATAATACATTGTTTGTTTTGTAGGAGAATAGGCAATTATACTATGTTGCAAACAATGTGAAAGAGCGTGCTCAAATATAGAAAATTATGCAGTTAGTTCGAGTTTTCCAATAAGTGGCATTGTATCTCCGAGGTACAGAAATGTTAAAAGCAGTGATATTCAATTTTGTTTTTCGAGGTGAGTATAAGAACGTAATATAAATTAGTATATTTCCAGTGGGTGTTTGATAAACCTTTTACGAAAAAAAATAGTTCTTTGACAAAATGATGAAACTAAAAATAATTTGAATATTTTATATAATTTATTCATACATTGTTAGAACTATAAATTAAGTAGCCGAGAGTGCTATATAGAACCATGCTCTTTATGTTTTACATATTAATTGTCTCATTGTACGGTTAATGCTATACATTTCATACCTTTACCTAATCATTAATTCCAAGAATTTCAAAAACTTCATCAAGAAGAACAGCTTCATCTGGAACATATTTATCAAGAAAATCATTAAAAGCCTGTGTTCTTTCACCAGGTACAAAATGTTCCTCTTCTAATTTTGCCAGTACTTTCTTCATGGTATTTCCATTCTCGTTAATGAGTGTCTTAACTTTTGCTGCATTTTCTGGTGTTACGTCCTTCAAATATTCTTTCATATTTAAATATATTTTATCCAAGGCTTCAATTTCACTATCAAAGTTTTCGTTTGGAGAAATATAGTGGCTTAATGTCCGTGCATACTTTTTATATAATTCGATAAAATCTCCAACAAATTTTTCCATATTTTCTCCAGCGGAAGTGACTTTGTTGTTTGAGATATTCTAAAGGAAAAAAAAGTAAGAGAGAATTAATATTACAGTAAGTTCAATATATATAAAACGTGTACTTAAAATATCAAAACGTGTGTTTAAGATGCAAAAACATGGCATAATTTACATATAAAAATATATTACTCTATTTTCAATATTTTGATATTACTATTTCGGTATTTAATATATGCGTAAGTACAAGAGTGTTTTCGTGATAATTAAATATCATTTTATATCGCGATCATTGTACTACTTATAGGAATTAGCTCATACTTATGTAAACTCTTAAATTATTTTTTTAATATTTTTTTTCTTTCGTATTGATAATATTTATTTTCAGATATAGATAAATCTATATAACCAAAGGAAAACATCGCTGCCAGTTAAGATCAATAGGAAATAATACTTCTTCCACAAATGTATTGTATCTTCATTTACTAAACGTTGCGCTGCTTGTCGTCGCCACGCTGGAAAGAATTCAAAAGAGATTTTGAACAAATCAAGCAACGAAAGTCACTTTCGATAAGCCAATTTCTCATACTTCTTATATTTCTCGCGTTTGCAAATGGAGTGTTATAAATTAAAAATTTGGAAGTAATGTCAAATTTTACCCTATTGAACGTTAACTGTGTTCTCCAACACCCATCGTACAGTAAAGGAAAGCTCTTGTAAACATAATTGGTATAAATATCCCTTCTCTGTGGGCTAGCGGGAAAAAACATTTATCTTTTTCAGTGGTAAGATAGAACAACAGAAGCATTATTTAATATTTTTTTGGTTCTCTTTACCAAAACTGTATTATTTTGGAATTTCAGTGAATATTTTCTGTTATTCATTCTTCGTGGAATAGTTGCACATTTTAAACTTAAAATTCGCAAATTAGGTAAATAATTCACAATATTAAATGTACTTAATATCATATTCCACCGTACCGTGCAGTGAAACCGCATTGTAAGTAATGACGTACGGGGTGAAAGGCTCGTGGTAAACTTCACTGTTATCAATATAAGTGTGATGGATCATTGAGTTCTTAAAATTATTTTTAGGGCCTTTAGAGAACTTTGACTCAGTCTGAATGAATGAATGATGGGAAAATTGGTAGAACAAAGAAAGTAGGAGGAAACTTGAGAACGTGGAGAAAACTCTCTCACACACAGTGTTTGTCCACTAGAAAGCCCACATAGCAGGGGCCGCGAGAGAACAAATGAGCTCATGCACCAAAGATGAACGCTATACTACTAAACCATTGTTACGTGTTGCCTTATCTGGAATAAGTTAGTGGATATTTCACGAATACATATTTGAAAGCATTTATGTTGCCGGAAAAAGGAATCGATCCTGAGTGTCTCTCGAATGCTAATTATAAGCCCGATAATGTAACCAGAAGACTACTGGACAGTGACTGGATTATTATTATTATTAGTGTTATTGCTGTCTGGATAATTATTTAATAAATGTTTTTCTAAGTTGATGAAAAGTATTCCCATATAATAAATATATATTTGTCAGCAAGTTTGTTGATTCTGATCACTTGTTAGCTTGTTTGTTATTTTATACTAAAATTTACAGTTTGATGTATTTTCCAGTGTGGAATGTCAAACTATTGAACAACAATGTTGATTATTAATGCACGAAAATTTGTAAATATATATATATATATATATATATATATATATATATATATATTCACCAATAAGCCATGCGGCAAAAAGTCATGGGAAAGTACCGAACTGACTAGCGGACGTGGCTAGGTGAAACCAGAATAGCTCGGCCTACAAGCTCTACGTTGCGTTCTATATTTTACGTTTAAACTTCAACATACAAGGTTCGAAATTCTACGTACTATTATTATACAAATAATTCATTGCCTGTGCGTTTCTAAAGCTGTAAGTGTTTATCGAAACTCAAGTACGGGTCGATAGCACATGTGTTGGAGAAAGGTGTGTGTGTTATAAAACTTTTCTAGCTGATAATCAATATTTTTTCTGTTTTAAAAATCTTAAAACTCACTGTTGTGCACTTTTGTACTAGGGAAAAATAAGCATGAAAGTTCCAGAAACAGTTCATTCTTCCTTCAATTTTCATGTAACCTAGATCAGTGTATTTCATAGAATTTAATAGGATTTAATAGAATTTGTTAATATAGCGTGAAGTAATTGTCAAGCTCTGGTAGCATTGAAATTGGATACACCGTTGCATAATGTATTATTAACACAACATTTAGTAGAAAACTTGACTCTACGAGTAAAAGGGAATGGGAGACTGAACAGGACAGTGAGTCCTTTCCTTCGTTAGCAGAGTTATTTTCATTTTTAGAAGGGAGTTGTCAAATGTTAGAAAGCATCCGTCCTACTCAATTTGAGAGTACATATAACAGTAAGGTTCCAGAATCAAGGGCCAAAGAAAGGAACAAGAAGCATGTCAATTCATTTGTTAGTGTGTTAACAGATGCATGTAACATTTGTAATAGGAAGGAGGCGCATGCTGTATTTCGTTGCCCGGAATTTTTACATACTAACATTACCAAAAGAAAGGAAATAGTAAAACGAAATAAGCTATGTTTTAATTGTTTAGGTAGCAAACATCAAGTAAAGGCATGTAAGGCTGGTTCTTGTCAGAAATGTAATTTTAAACATAATACATTGCTGCATGAAGATACTCGGCAGGAGGTTTCTGATGAGCCAAGTTCTAACATACCAAGTGTAGGTTCTAACGTAAAGGTACCTACAAGCAATAAACAAAATGATGTTGCGGTTCCAACACAAGATTCTTATTGCACGTTTAAAGTAAATTATGACAAACAGATATTATTACAATAGCACTGGTAAATGTAACCGACAGTGTAGGACGATTTCAACAATGTAGAGTGCTATTAGATGCAGCTTCCCAATCGAATTTTGTTAGTGAGGCACTAGTTCACAGGTTAGGTCTCAAGAAAACAAAAAATCGTGTTCCCATTAGAGGTATCAACTCCGTAACGTCCGAAGCTCAGCATAACGTCAAGGTTCACATTTATTCTAGAACACGTGATTTTAATGCAGTAGTTGATTGTTTAGTATTGCCAAGTATAACTGGTTGTATATCTTCTAAAGATATTGACTTTAATAGTTGCAATTTACCAAAGGAAATTAGATTGGTCGATCCTGAATTTCATCGTTCGTCATCAGTGGACATGCTTATTGGAGCAGGTTTATTCTATGGTCTCCTGGAGCCAAGGCAGAAAACAAGAGAGGAACATTATCCAACTTTACAAGAAACGAAACTAGGATACGTCGTCGTCGGAAACATGCCGTCCGGACGTGAAGACCCCGAGCAATCAGTAACTTCATGTTTTGTTCAGATGGAAGCTAACTTGGATACACAATTGAGAAAGTTTTGGGAACTCGAAGATATTCCGACCAATGTTTATACTCAAGAAGAAGAGGATTGTGAGAAGCATTTTTTACAAAATACAACAAGAAATGAAGACGGAAGATTTGTGGTCAAGATACCAAGGAAGAAAGAGAACGCATTTTTAGGAGAGTCCTACAATGTAGCACTACAAAGATTTAAGCAGCTTGAAAGAAGATTATTACAAAATCCTGAGTTTCATATGCAATATGCCGCCTTCATGAATGGGTATTTAGGTTTGGGCCACATGCAAAGAGTTACAGAAGAAGACTTGAATAAGGGTGATAGTTGTTATCTTCCTCACCATGCGGTAATCAAGATGGACAGCACAACAACTAAATTAAGGGTGGTGTTCGAAGCAAACGCAAGGACATCTAACGGCAATTCGTTGAATGACATTCTGCAAGTGGGGCCTGTTATTCAAGACGATTTGCACTCCATTATTTTAAGGTTTCGATTGTACCCCGTTGCATGCACGGCAGATTTAGAGAAGATGTATCGACAAATATTGATTCACGAAGATGACAAATGTTTACAGAGAGAAATTCAGCAAAAGAAACAATGCAGATGTATGAGTTACAAACGGTGACGTATGGGACTTCGTCAGCGGCATTTTTAGCTACAAGATGTTTGAAGCAAATTGCAGAAGAGAATTCCAAGGAATTTCCAGAAGCAGCAGATGCCATAAGGAATAATTTTTATATGGATGATTTCCTAAAGTCAGTACCAAATGTGTCGAAGGCCTTAGAATTACAGAAGGATCTCATTAGAATTTTAAGTCGGGCAGATTTCAAGCTTTGCAAATGAAGTTGTAACAAGGAAGAAATATTACAAGGAGTTCCGGAAGGCTTCATAGAGTAACAACAACCAATTGTACTGGGTCAGCAAGATGGCGTTAAGGCTTTGGGAATAGCATGGATGCCATCAGCAGACAAGTTCATCATTTCAAATAAAATTTGTAAGCCGGGAACTAGAGTAGAAGGTATTATTGCAATGACAAAAAGACAAGTTGTCAGCATAGTATCATACATCTTCGATCCATTAGGTCTCATCGCTCCGATTGTCATTAAATACAAGATTTTTTTACAAAAGTTATGGAAAGCAGAAATGGACTGGAACGACAAGTTAGATACAGTTCTACAGGAGAATTGGAATACATTGATGTCTTGGTTACCTACTATAGCGGAGATACAAATTGCCAGAAGCGTAATTTCTTCTGAGAACGTCAAGGAAATTCAGTTACATGGGTTCTGCGATGCATGCGAGAAACATTTTGGAGCAACAGTGTACATCAGAACCATAGACGACCAGGGAAACATTGAAGTTAATTTACTGTGCCCAAAATCCAGGGTTGCACCAGCAAAAAGGGAGAGTCTGCCAAAGTTATGTTGAGTGGTGTTGCTGGCAAAGTTAGTGCACAAAACACTAGCCGCATTGAAGATAGAGGTCAGTGATATTAATCTGTGGACAGACTCAACGATAGTTTTAGCGTGGATTAAATCACCTGCTAATCGTTGGAAGACATTTGTAGCTAATAGAGTTGCTCAGATTCAAAAAATGACATCTATCAAGCAATGTCATCATGCGACTTAGAAAGAAAATGCAGCAGACATAGTTAGTCGAGGAGCGGATCCCAGCACTCTTAGTCAGTCTCAGGAGTGGTGGCATGGTCCAGAATTTCTTCACTCAGTTGAATTGCCACATCAAGAACATAATGAGCCAACTGATATTCCAGAAGAGAAGAAACTTACGATAAGTTTGGTAGCAACTCATGAGGCGAGTTTTATGGAAAGATATTCATCATTAAGCAAATTGCTGAGAGTAGTAGCATATTGTTTGCGATTCAAGCGTAATTGCCTCTCAAGGAAAGCAGACAGGAGAACGGACAGTCTAGATGATTCAGAACTTCGTTCGGCGTTACAGAGTTGCATCAAGATAGTACAACATGCTACCTACCATCATGCAATAGGGAAGTTGGAGCACCATAAAGAAGTTTCCATCAAAAGTCCAATCAAGGATCTTCTTCCGTTTCTGGACAAGGAAGGGATGTTTAGAGTGGGAGGAAGACTAGAACATTCAAACTTGGAGTATGACAATAAACATCAATACATACTACCTGCAGGACATCATTTCACCCAATTGGTAGTGAAAGGAGAACATGTTATTTTGCTTCATGCAGGTCCACAACTCCTCATTGCATCTTTACGTACAAGATATTGGATCCCAAGAGCTAAGAAGATGGTCAAGGCGATAGTATATAATTGTTTAATGTGTTTCAAGTGGAAAGCGACAACTTCATCACAGTTAATGGGACAGTTACCGAAGGAGAGAGTAAATGAAGCAAGGCCATTTGAACATGTAGGAGTGGACTATACAGGATTTTTTATGTTAAGCCCACAATTCGCAGCAAAGCTCGTATGATGGTCTGTGCAGCCTTGTTTATCTGTTTGGCTACCAGAGAAGTTCATATAGAAATAGTTTCAGATTTAACTTCGCAAGCATTCATCACCGCATTGAAGATATTCATGGCTAGAAGAAGGAAATGTTCATCTATCAGTAGCGCCAATGGTTCAATTTTTTATTGGTGCCAATAGAGAACTGCAGCATTTTTTTTCAATCCAAGAACAATAAAAGTGACATACTGGAATACTCAGCCAAAGAAAGTTTAGAATTGTAATTAATCCCTGCCAAGTCTTCGCACATGGGATCTTGCTAAAGTTCAATAAAATCCATGAAGTACCATCTACGACGTGTAGCAGGAACAGCAAGCCTGACTTATGAAGAATTGAATACTTTACTCATTCAAATTGAAGCCATTCTAAATTCAAGACCATTGAATCTACAGATCCGATGTACCTTAGTCCAAGGCATTTCCTGATGGGAACTACGCTTCTCAGCATTCCAGAACCAGACTTACTTGAGGTACTTGTCAACCGGCTAGGAAGATGGCAGCGAATTCAACAAATGAAGGAGCATATTTGGAAGCGTTGGTCAAGAGATTACCTCAATCAATTTCAGCAAAGAGGAAAATGGAAGTCAGTTCAAACTAATCTGCAGCAGGCATGGTCGTGTTGTTGAAGAGGGACAATATTCTCCCTCAGGTGTGGAAGTTGGGAGTGATTCAAGAAGTTCATCCTGGTAATGACAACTTAGTGCGACTAGCAACCGTGAAAAGTAAAGGTGGAACCTTTCATCACAGTGTTGCCAAGTTGATTCTTCTACCCCAAGGACATTAGTTGATTGTGTCCAATCAAGGAGGGGGAGGATGAATAAGTTTGTATATTTTAACAGTCATATTAGTTTCATTCGTGTGTGTTTTTGTTTTGGTAACTTTTAGTGATATGTTTAGTGAATTTTTGTGTTCTTTTGAGACCTGGCTATAGTGTGCAGTAACTCGCAATCTTGCGATCATGGCTGACGAGAAGGAGGGAAGAGAAGAAAGACAGGACATGTAGTGTGATTAATTAAGTTCTATCAGTTTGGACAATCGCAGTAAAAATTTCAGTTCATGTAATGTTAAGCAGATCAATAGAAGGTGATGAAGCTAGAAGTTTCACTTATTGTATTATTCCTACACCCATGCACGATATCTGGTGAAGAATTGGTGATATGAAAGCATTCACAGTTCGTTAGCATTGAGAATGAAATATATATTACGCTAATTAGACATTAATATAGTATTACAATACACAAGAGTTTTACATTATCAAAGTTATTGCATGCTATTTGTCCTATTTGTCCACGTGGTAGACTCAAGTCCATCTTAGAGACTAGATCCTCCTGCTAGGGAATTTTGTACACATCTGTATTTTACGTTAAATTAAAAGAACAAAATTGAAATTTTTTTATGAAAGATCTATCTTTAATACCGGAAGACATTTTTAACTATTATCAGTGTTTAATTAAAAAAATGAAAATAAAATTATGTGCGATTTCAGAGACGCAAACGGAGTATACAATGGTCAAAAATAGCTAAAGACCCCTCCCCAAGAACTTTTGTGTACATACAACTTTTTTTTTTTTAAAAAAAAAAGTCCAACTGCGTGTGTTTCCCTAGAATTAACTTGGTCGTTAACTCGTGATGATGCTATCAACATGCAGCTTTCACGAAAACTCAACTTATACTTAACAATGTAGTGGTTAGAGCGTTGGACTCATGTCCACGTGGTCCCGGGTTCAATTCCCGTCTGGATCACCCCACCCAGGGTCGTGAGGCAAACTGCAGAGTCACGTGAATAAAGACGTGACAACCACTTGATCTACCTGATACGCCTGTTCGTGGTCAAGGTGACGCGCAGTGCTGACCCCACGGCCGTCACTCACGTGGACGCAGCTCCATCAACCGCGGACAGATGGCGTTGGGGCAGGCTCAGGACCTTTCGGTCTGTAACGCCAGTGGTTATTTATTATATGTTGAATGTGTTGTTTTAGTAAGTGAATCACAATATCAGTCAAAACCCTATGTGTTTTAATCAAATCACTGTTTCGCATAATAACATTGCATAGATCTGTGTCAAGAAATAAAAAGAAACAATTTCTTTGGTAATAGCGATTTCTAAAATATATTTTAAAAATATATTTTAAAAATGACATATGTATTTAAATTCTCTCTTCTAATGCAAAAGGACTGAATCTCATAGTCGAAATAGTCAATATCAAATGACGACGAAAATGACTCTTCGATTTTGATGAAAGATATTTTGGAGTCGAACTCAAGTATGTCGATGTCAGGAGTGACTACTTTAAAGTCAGACTTTGCTTCCATCACAACGTCGGAGGAGGCCACGAAATTAAAAAGTGAAAATAAGTTACGTAGAAAAATACAATCAATTCTGATAAAACATAGTTTGATGTAGTGGATATGAAAGTGTATATATTCTCAAGTAAATTATTTGAGATTTTCTCTGTAATCATGTCATGAAAGCACACCTCCTGAAAAGAAATTTTGGAACTAAGAAGGGAGATTTAAGGATAAACGTATTTAACAATATTTTTAAAGAAACATCATTTAATTGTCTGCAAACAGATATCAATAACTTAATACATAACATCAAACTTAAGCATGCTATATTTGTGATATAAGAATTGATTTAAAAAAAAATTGCTAATATAAAGAATCAGTAGGAGAACCTTTGTTGTAAATTTATTGAATTTGGTGTTATTTTAGACTTACGCAGAAAATATACTGCAAATACCTGTAAAACTTTATTTTCTAGGTTTCACAATTTGAATTTCAATATCTTAGCGGTAATGAAGTTCATTCCGAGTACATTTTATTGCATAGAAGTATTTGATTCGTAATCAGTATTTAATATCAAGGTTTAAGAGTGAATAAACTTAAAAATATATATTTGCAAGTAAACACTAATTAAAATGTATTCGCAAATATATATTGTAATAGGAAATACATCAAAATTGCAGAAAACAATATCTCGGTCGCTAATTGTCTGATAGAGATCTAAATAGCTCTTAAATTACAGTAAAGTATGTAGATTAAGAGAAAATATTATTTCCTCTACTAGCATGTAGATGAACGTCACGAAAATTAGGTATTATATTGAACAGTGGTCATTTACTTCGACCAAGTTCGTAATTTGGCGAATGCATCTTTGTGTAACTTACTATTCATTTTATTATATAAAATTCTTTTATACACATAAAAGAAACTAACCCTCTAAAACGGTAAAATGATCATTCAATAACACTCTTTAAATTATGTATCAATCAACCTGCCCAAAGGTAATTGATACAAACAAGGAACAAACAAATAATTATATGCTGAAATGTACATACCAATATCTGACAGAATCAAAAACAAAACACTATCGGACAATAAAATAAAACTAAATCACTAAAATTTTCCTTACTACTCTTACATTATCAATTCCCTAGAATTCAATTCGTTAATACCTTTCACAACCTGCCATGTTTAAGACACGTATGAATACAATGGAAGGACATCACTCTCATGTTCTAATTTTAGAACTATTTTAATTGATGCTATGTACCCAGCAAATACCTAAAAAAAATGGAGTAATAGGAGTGCCCAAAACTGCATAATGCGCAAGTTTCAAATAGAAAGTACTTACCTCAAATACAAGGAGCAGTATAAGAATTCCATATTTAGATTCCATTTTCATTACAGTATCGGAAATTTTCTCCCGCTGTATATTCTTAATTTCCAGTCGTTATAACGTAGCGTTGCTTTACTGTTATTTCTCTAAATGCTCCATAACAATTCGTTTATGAAATATAAATATCCATTTATAATGAATACTTATTTTATGACAGTGGATGTAAGAGGCTTATACTATCGTAACTGCATACATTTCGGAAAGCATTTGAACATGATTTGCAACAGTAAAATGTATTTAAGCAACAGAAAGATTATCGATATGAAACTATTAATCAATTTTTTACCGTAAATTTTTTCAATATATTTATCTAAAGTCAATGAATAGCAAGAAGGAGTGTATCATGAGAGTGTGAATTTTAAAAGAGCGAAACAAATACCATTTCAGGGTGAATTAAATATTGACTTATGAATTTTAGTTTATAATACGCTTTTGTTACCACCATTCATAAAGGAATTATATTTACCCTAGAATCATTGCCTTCAAATTACTGGAGTCATTTCTTTCGTAATTGTAGTATTTTGAATAATGTAATTCCATGCAATATTTTAAAATTAAATTGTGGTTAAGCAATTACCTCTTGGTATTTACTTCTTACTGAAGAATTAAAAAGGACAATTGGGTTTTCGAAGAACTTGTTTGTTTACGTAATTTTATTTCAATCGCAATAATGATACATAATTTTTTTTTACCAAAAGCTAATTCATAGAGCTAATTGTAACTGCGAAGAATTGAGATTCATTTCTGAGATTTTCTTTCAATTTCACATAAAGACTACATATTTCAGTAGCACCTCGATTGGAAGCGACAGATGCAACCAATTACTTTTGTCCTATCAAGAAAGTAATTTGGATTACTTTTCAGGTTCTACGAAAGAAGTACATTAATATCAAGATTTTTGTTTGACTTTTCTCTCAAACTACGCTCAATAGAGTTTAAAGTATAGTTAAAATGTATTAACATTTGTTTCTCAAAGTAAGTAAGTGTGCAATACTAAAAATCTTTGTAGTCTTAAATTTTGCGTTTAGTGATCGTTCAGTTCGATGTACATATTTATCCATTAACATTAAAATGTATTATTATTTTTTAATTTTTATTCAGTTACATTTGTGCATGTGTGTGTGTGCAACACCAAAACAGTTAAGAAATTATGTATGACATTACATTAAATAATTATTGTTGTGGCGTTTGACCATTACTCTCAGAAACACTAACTTTATTTAATTTTGCTTATTAGATTCGGAGACACCAAAGTGAAGCTAAGCCCATACATAACATTTAACCTGGTCTTGGTAACAAAATTTTTAACATCAAATAAACAAGAGTGCACTGTGTTAATCAGACTCAATACTAGTTTTTTTCGATCCAGGTTTCTCAAAATTCTTTATATTTTCTGCTGAAGCAAGCGGTTAAGAAGTTGCTTGCCAGCATGTATTTGTTTTCCGGTTTTAACCACCTAAGTAAAACTCATTTTGAAGGTTTTTCTGTCAACTGAGAATCTAAAACATCTAATCGTGATATTACGCGTAACATGTTAAACAACTTGTAAAATAAACGGAACAGAAAATTACTAAATTAAAATATTTATTCCATTAGTCGGGTTCCGCTTGTGTGGTGAATGATGGCGTTGGCACAGCCAGACGATCCGCTTCCAAGGTCATGAGCACACTATTTCCAGGAACAACGAAAAAAATAAGAAAATAACGAATGATCAGTGCCCACCAGATTAAACTTTCAACAGCGAAATCAAAAAGTGCTTCGGGATATACCTGTAAGTTGAATGCGCGTACTTGAGGGTTAGTCCTATGAAAAACGACCGAAGAGCATATATTAAATGACCAATATGAAAATTGGGGCAGAAATTTTGAAGGAACTAATTCACTTATAGACACGCGGTACATTATGATAGAGGCATTTCTTTGTTGTTTATTCAAACTTTACTATCAATTTTAAATTCGTCTGTATGTTTCCCAAGATATAAAATTAGAGTTAAAAAAATCAGCTCCTTCTATTACTTTAAAATCACATACTTCTCTTGTTGTCAAACGTTACTACATCATGTCGGAGTGCCTCGAATGACAACCCTAAATTTTAATTTAGTTTTTATATAGGTGAATACAGGAATGAACATCTAGGTACTGCATATAGCATTGAAGCACTTCCTTCGGGCATCTACGTACTGGAAACCGTTACCAAAGTAATAGTTTAGATCGGAATGGTAGAGTCATCATGTGGTGGTTTCAAGGGTTCTCTCTGCGTCCGCCCCCACATTTTTAAAACTTCTCAAAATATTTCAAAATTTAAGAGCAGTATCAAGATTTTTTTAGAACATAATGCACTAGTATTTGCATGAGTATGAAATCCACTGAGCGACGATTTTGATATCTTCCCCATAGATAATTGATACTTATTAATAAATTAAGACATCATGATTTAATTGAAATCTCATTACTTGTCTATGGAGAAGATTTCCAGATCGCTTCCCACTGAATTTAAGAGTAATCTCTAAATACTAGCACACTATGTTCTGAATTTGTTTTTATAATCCTCTTAGATATTGCAATATCTTGAAAAATATTACAAATGTTGTGGAGGACGAGAAGAGGACCCTTAAAACGACCATATGGCGGCGAAAACGACTCTTCTATTCCAATCCAAGCTAATACTTTGGTAAAGGTACCCAATGGGAGTAATTCAGTGCTAGATTCTTCTTACATCACTACATCTGAAGAGGTCAGAACACCAAAGGGACAACAGACGTTAAGGAAGAAAATACAATCTGTCCTGTTCAAAATATGATTTCACATGATATGTAGTGTAGAAGGAAGTGTACTCATGTCCTAGAGTGTCATTAGTATCGATCCTCTCTTCAGACATGCTATGAAACCCTCCCTTTTTATAGATATTTTAAAACAAAGCTTGATTATTTAAATAAAAAAAAAGTATTTTAAAAATAATTATCACAATTGTCTGGAATCAAGGAAGAAATAACTTCACTCTCATTACTTAATATGAAGATACGTCAAATAAGTAAGATTGAAAACAGCCAAAGTAGGCAAACAATATGTAACTGATGAATGTTTATTGATGCTATCAGCTAAAGACATATTTAAGACCAATTGGGAGGAAAGAAAATGAGTAAAACAACTCAATGATTTTGTCTAATGGATCGTTGTATGTGCATGTATGGCAAAGGATTTGAAAATGTTTCAGTTTGTGCTCCCATGATTCACTTGCGATGACTGATTAACATGTTGGAGTCTTTGGACACATTGTCCTTGAAGCAATATTTGTTCACTGTAACAGTGATCTCATAGGCTCTAGTCAATTTTGTTATGATTGTTATGATTCAGGACAACTAATTCAAAACTCCTTTTCATAATGAGATTGATAATTACTACTTCGTACTGTTATGCGATGTCTTTCGCGGGAAACGGTTTTAAGTCGATTTTCTGAATTTTGTCTTGAAGGACAAATCGTTCTTTCCGACACTTGTCCTGACTTCAAAAACGCACGGTATCCATATTATCTATCGCTTGGCCAGCAGAAAGATACTGAAGAGACAGATATATTAACAACAGATGACACAGAGTAAACAAGCAACTTTGTTCTCAAAACTATTTTTTTCGGATAACGAAAAAAGACTAAACACTACCACTTTCTATTTTACTCTTAAGTCTTCAATGGCGTAGTACGCACTGAATTAATATACTTTGTGACCAGCCACGTTAAAAGCAGATATAGATGCTACGGAAGGACAAAAAAATCTCATTTTCTAAGTGTAATAGTCTTTCGTTTGTTGGCCTGTATCCTGCAGCTCCTTACCGAAAAGCACTGATACCTATGCGCAAAACCTACTCAATGTACAAATTTCAAATATCAACTAATCACCTCTAATACAAAAAACAGTATAAGAAATCAAATTTTGGAATTAAAAGTCATGTTCATCTAAGTACTGAAAATTTACATTCGTTGGATATTCTTAGCTTGCAGGTGTTATAATTTAATTCTGCTCTACACATATTTCTCTGAATCTTCCATAATGTTTAATGTGCGAAAAATAGAATTAATGTTTATATCATCGAAAACTGTATGAATGTGGAAAAGAATTTGAAAATTATTAGTGACTAAAAACTTTGTTTAACTAGGGAGAGTTTATTAATATTCAATTATTACTTTAAATTTCGTTTTGGGTTTCAGCACTATAGTTGTACGTGTACTGTAAAAGAATAACAACAACAAGAAGCGTTATGTATGCGTATGAATTTAAAAAGAGGACAAGAAATAACGTTGCAGGACACAATAGGGTTCCCATCTTTCTGTTTATGAAAATCAGAACACGCTCTCTACCGGGGTCTACATTGGAGGCCCAAGGGTACATCCACGCCTTTATCACTTAAAGTTTGATAATGGGTTTCTAGGGCCATTCTCAATTTCTTCTCAAGTTAAAATTACTAGCGATTTAGCAAACTTTTACTTTTCCTTATTAATTTTATTTAACCAAAACGTTTTTAGTCTCATTTAAAAAATAATCATACACTCTGCCAATAAAGGTGGTGGTTACGGGAGTATGATCTTAATTTCTTATAATTTATGCCATAAAAAGGTGTCGAATGTAAGTGTCTGCTAGGCAAAATGGAGTTTTCGTAATTAGTTAAATCCAATTCATTTTTAGATTGTGCAACTATTTTTTTTAATGAATGAATAAATAGAAAATGCCAAGGGCCCGGAGGGCCATCCTAAGGGGACCTCTGGCCATCTTTGTCCACTTTTGTCTTTCGAATATCTTAAATTTATGTGTGAGAAAATTTCTATTAATTTGGGTTAGATAATTCGCCAAATCAGACCAACAACAAAACCGAATAGCCGCCCCGAGCAACCAAGAGAGAAACCCTCCCGAGAGATTGTATATCTATTTATTTATAATAATTTATGTGTGTTTATAAATTTATAAGTTATAGGCTCCGTATTGCTTGGTAAGAAGAAGTAATTTGGATGAAATTGGGAAGGAAGGTATGCAAGATATTTTTTTAACTGTGCTATACTTTGAGTATTCTTTCTTCTTTTGCGAGACAAGCGTCAAACATTTTGCTAACCATAGAAACAAATGGGTTTGGTTGTAGATATCCGTTCCGTGATATCCGTGGAAAGTTTGGAGGTGATGTATATAATATTTGAGAAATTATCATTGTTATGTTTTGATGTTCGTTGTATACTCTTGGATTTAATTCGAAGCTTGAGACTGTTTTTCTGGAGACAGTTCCTGGAAGGATTCATATTCTTTGTTGGTTTTCATGTGTCTGAAGAAAGGTTCTTTTCCCACATAAACGCGTCCGTCAATAGAACTTATGGTATTGAGATGGTACTGGAAGATCTTCTCTGGAACCTGTTGGACAGAATTTTGAACTTGGTGTGAGTCATTATTCAAAGATAGGATGAGAACTTTAGACATTTATTTAAGCAGGTTTGTGGTATACAGCTGTATCATTTCCTGGAATTTATTTTCAAATTTTTGTGTTTCTGTAAAACCATAGTTTGGTTCCTTTGGGTTTTCATTTGATCAAGCTGGGAGAACAGAATTGGTGTCTCCGGTTCTGAAAACTTTGGTTGTAGTTGATGAATTGCTTCGTCGAGGTCATAGTGGACATACTGCTGCTGCTGTTCTATGCCCATGCTTTCTGCAAGTTTTACAATATTTATTGTTTGGAGAAACCTTACATTCCAAGCTCAGATGAGGTGTTCCGCATTTATAATAATGTGGTTCATTATTGGGGGGCTGATTTTCGTGATGTTATTGGCATTTACGACAAGAAAAAGGAGTAGCTGCAGTTCTAGATGTTTCCACTTTATAGAGAGTGCGTTCTATCGTAAGACTATTAGTGATATTAAAACTTACAAGCTGAGGGTCTTTAGTGAATAGTTTAACCTTTGTCGTTCCTGATAGGTGTAACACCAGTAATGGGAAGTTTGTCTTGCAATAGTTTCTTCTTGAGGTCATTTAGATCTAAGTTTGTCGGTAATTTCTTAATGATCTGTGTGAAAGTTGTCACAGTTTTAATTGTTTGTGGTGGAGAACGGTTGAGGTCAAATTCAAGAACAGTAGCTTCTCGACCATCATCTGATAATTTGAATAGTTTCAAATATTTGCTTTTGTCTTCTTTATTATAAAAAAATGGATTCTGACACCAGAGTTTCATTCAGTTGGGAAGACTGCCATCTCAACATTTCGCAGCTTCTCAGTAATCATATTGTCAAATTGTATTGTATTGGTAATCTCCGTTTTCAGCTTTTTAATGATGTCAATACATTTATGATCTGTCTGATGATTGAGATCTGATGATGGTAGAATCTGATGATTGAGATTTGTTTGTGTCGAAGTAAAGTCTTCAGTTGCTTTAGATGTTCATGTGTCTTTGGACTTTGTATCTAGTATAGTTTGTTCTTCTTGTGAATTGTCTTCACCCCCAGTTTCTTGATCACTATCGAAAGAAATAGTAGTACGTTTATCTAAATTTTGTGAAAGTTGGTCTTCTGAAAATGTAGAAATTCCAATAATAGCCAGCGGTCCAAAATATAAGTTGTTAAATAATTACTTGAAAAATGAATCAGTATCTTTCAGTCTACTAAAATACAGTCTAACTCCAGTATTTTCTTGGTTTCCAGAAATTGTCATTCATGCTAATTTAATTTTACTGGTGAGAAAGGTGTGAAAGCTTTTAGGATTCCATAGGTATTTATAATTAAGAGTGTTGATACAAGTAACAGGAATAGGGTCTGTATCTTAATTGTTGATTGCATTTGTATGTGAGGGAGATAGGAAAGTGAAGGAGTGACATTATTTATTTGGTTAGTGACTTTACTTTCTTGAGATGTGGTCTCTTCTTCTTCTTCTGATGTTTCTTCAGGAAGTTCAAAAGAGTCACCATTTTGAGTTGAATAATCATCGTGTTCATCATTACTGTTATGTTGTTCATAGACTACGACTTGGCTCACATCTGCGGTCGTTTTGACAGTTTGAAGTTTCATTGATCATTGATCATTTCAGTTTGATCCATACACTACTTAGAATGCATTTCTAAAATAGGAGAAGTTTGTCATTTAGACGAAGATTGACTCTGTATTGCCTTCCTCTTTATGCTTCTAGGATCGTTTTTATCAGGAGGAATAGTGGTGCTACTAGCTTTCTTCCTTGTTCTCTTTTTAGTTCCACCCATGTTTAGGAATGAAAAGAGGTATTTGGAAGGAAATATTAAGAATGGGTCAAGTTATATGTCAACCAAAAATCAAGCTAGCAAATCTATCCTCTCGTGAAAGTAAATGTAAAAACATAAATCTAAGCTGAAAGCCTAATGAGAAATTTCCTTCAAAATGACCTACACCGATTGGTATAGCAACTGTTTTATCTTATAAGTGGAAAATATATCTATCAAATTTCTAATAGATTATATTACCCTCGACTATTTGTTAAGTAAAGGGATTTATTTATTTTGCTCTGTTTGTCTCATATAAGTTTACCTTGCTGTGCCTCTTTTGGACAATCAGTTTGCTTCGATTCGGAGAACTTGTTTCTCAAGTGAATTTCTATGCTGCTTTGTGAACTATGTTATTTTCAGCAAACTTGATTCTTTTGTTTTAGTTCTGGTAACTATAAACAAAGTCGTTTTGCACACTGATGTTTGATTGATTTATGGTTGCCTAATATCAACATGCACGGCAGTGCATGAGCCAAGTTCTTCACGTCAGAAAACGTCAGCACTGGCAGAAGCATGTTATACAGGAACAAGAGTTTATGGCAAAATCGACGATTTGGGGGCCCCGTAAGAAAAAAGATGTTAAAGATAGGAATATGAGCTTTTGCCGTTAAGGAGATATGGTAAATATGTGCAGATGTACAAAATTTCATACTCATATCTCAAACTATGTTCTAGTTGTGGACCCCTGAAATTGCACATTTTAGGCTAACTGACTCACTCACTCACTCACTCACTCACTCACTCACTCACTCACTGACTGACTGACTCACTCATCATATTGTTTAGGGTGTTTGGAGTAAGCTAGAAACATGAAATTTGGTATGAAGGTAGAGGATGATAAGTAGATAAAGGAAAAATTCCGACATTTTGAAAAGGTCGCCATCTTGGATTCAAAATGGCCGCCAAACATTGTACCATATATCTGAAAAACGTTCAATATCTTGGAAGTTACCTCCCATAAAATTAATCTTATCTTTTTCTGGATACTATTAAGCGGACAGAAAATATTACTCTGTTAGTTTCGCGATTTTCAAGATGGTATTTGTTGCAATCATCTTGAAGGAGCACATTGAAACAGCCACCATTAAACAGCCTTGGAGCTTCTGCTTCAACAGTATATTTACGAAGATATATTTTTGAACTCGTTTTCTTCCAAGCGTGCTTCCACATACATACAAGAATGTGGTTGATATTAAACTACTTGCTACGTTTTATTGGCTCTTTCATCTCTTCTGTTTCCTAGTTATGTAACTGGATTTTTATAGAAAATTATCAAGAGTGAGAACCAGAAACCTGGAAAGTTAATTGCATCAGGAACATCACTTTTCTAAATATATAGGTATCATTAATATATTTAACATTGGCGTTTATTATCATTCAGAAACACAACATTGTCTGTAAACATCAACATTGACACTGGTTATAGCTCACGAGAGAACAGGCTTCGAAACTACTGTTTGAGAGCTAGCCTGCAATCCAATTATTCTGGATTAAACGAGGCCACTATCAATTAATATCTTATCTGAGTCAATTGGAATATGTTTCTTTGCTCTTGATCCAAGTACAACGAACTTTGGTACTGGCAAGAGAAAGCTTGAACCAAGCTTTTCTCAAAAGTACAAGGATCGATCAGAACTAGTATCCAGAGGATCGATTAGCTTCTGCTATATTCCACCTCTGTCCACAGCATGAGGAATCGTATCGTTCCCTAAACTTTTCATTTGGATTTGCGTGTCCCTTTGTATTATTGGGAGCTCATTGCCTTTACCCTCAATAGGCAATCGCCTCAACTAGGTGTAAACGTACTCTTACCTTTTCTAGTCCACTTCTGCAACCGTTCCCTTTTCTTACCCACTTCGAGCACTGATCTGAGGAAATTCTAACCTTCATTTTCATACTGGTTGTGTACTGTCTTCACACATCAATTGCATTTTTTTAAGTTGACGCAAGTACGCCTATTACGTACGTTCTCAGAGTTTTGGGGCTGACAAGTGAGGGCAATGAAAATGTTTCCAGCTTTCATGTGACCCTATCTCATGAATGATGTATCTATCCATAAATCGATTCGCAAACCATTCCAGAATGCAGGGTTATGCCGCATAACACTTTTCTTGAAGAAAACCATCTTCAATAGTATATGGATTTTTTCATGGACCTGAGGTGCACTAGGAAGGAGGGAGTGTAGTTAGCGCGCCCTGCGGCGAGGAAGTAGATAATTACCTCCTTCATCAGAAAACTGATTTTATAATCACATCAACCCACAGTTAAGATACTATATTGGCATCCTAAAATAATGATGAAATAAAGTAACTGATATTCTGTATGGATCAGTAATATGACACAATGAAATGAGTAGTTTCGTTATGCATGATGACATGATAAATTGTGGGTGTTGCCAAAGGATGACGTGGTGTCATAAGTCATTTTCATAATAAATATCCTTAAAAGTTATTAATGATAAAAAATACTTAATACCAACATTTTGGGTGTAGTATATGACAATTTTCAGTTATATGGCTCAATGAGATGAACAATCACGTCATCAACGGATGCCATCTTGAAATTGTGTCAGCCATTTTCATCTCAAATAGACTCTACTTCAAAGTTATCAATAATGGGAATAATACGAACATTGTGGTTATTATTTGGCATTATCACCCATATTATAAAAAGCTGAAGAGTGACGTTATTGGCGGACGCCATGTTGAACTGTGGGAGTTTCCCAAGAGTGACAAAATGTTATCAGTCATTTCCATCTTAAATATACTTTACGTGAAAGTCACTAACGATAAAAAGATACTCAATACTAAAATTTTAATATGTTGCATGATATGATTCAGGTATATAGTGATTAAATGATGGAGTGATAAAATTCATCAAAAATCGTTCGAATGATTGTTCGCAAAGAAGCTTATCTTCAGTTGTAAAGACCTGACCAATAAGAAAGGACTGAAACATAATTTATTTAACATATTTGTCA
The DNA here is from genome assembly GCA_022664845.1 of Lepisma saccharinum. Lineage (NCBI taxonomy): Eukaryota > Metazoa > Arthropoda > Insecta > Zygentoma > Lepismatidae > Lepisma > Lepisma saccharinum. The sequence continues at coordinate 50,851 of JAGDQP010012186.1, forward strand.
TTCTATAAACATTACACATATATGTTCTACTGCTACCCATATGTTGTGTACATGCACATTATTGATATTAAATAGCCTTGTGTATCAGCTGAAAACCATTCATAAGT